>VXBJ01003248.1:0-38366 GCA_013400055.1 Nycticryphes semicollaris | reverse complement strand
TGAAGTAAAAAGCAAACCCATCTTTGCGTCTGGAGCAGAATTTAAGCTCTGGGCTCTCACGTGCAAAACAAGTACTGTACCCTGGCCAAGATTTTTTGTCTCAGTCATTTCTCCTCCACCACCTCCCCTGTTCTCTTCATTTCAACAAACAGATACTCCATCCCCAGAGCTCATTTTATCACACAGCAGGCCAGAAATCAGAATGGGGGAAAAAAAATTCAGAATTATTTGAAAACTGGGATCCTGTCTCCCCTGTGCCAGCCTTGCATTTATTCAATTCTGACACCTAGTGGGCATCACCACCGGTGGGAAGTAGAAGAAACCAGCCATACTTATGAACAGCCTTAGCAGTAATGCTGATACTTAGCATCAGCTACTGACTAATTCTGCTGTGTGGGATGTACTCCACCCTTAGCACAGCTGTGTCTCCTTAAAACCCTCCCAAGCCTCTGTGTTGAATTCACACGTGCAGACATTCTGACAACTGCACTATCTATGGTAGAGTCAAGACTGGGAAATATTCAGGGCCTGATCCTGGCATCTTACTACTCTGCACTACGATATGGGCTTGGCAATTAAGGCCTATCCTTCATTTCAGAGAGATCATCCAGGGGTCTGTCTGGTTTGTCACCCACTTGAGAATATGTTGCTGACAGGAGAACACATGCCAGGAAATCTCCACGTTCCTTCAGGATGAGCAATAACCTTCTTTTGAACGTGAGCTAGGCTCCATCCAGCTTTCACTCAAGATGATCTCTGCCCTTTGAGAAATTTCCTGGATTAATTTCATGTAACGCTGAACCCCTCTAAGTTGCTGGTAATTCTACTTATTCCCAGCTAACCTAAGTGAACAGAATTGCTCTGGGATTGCCAATGCACCAGCACACTTCCCATGGTGGCACAAACTGCTACAGTGTCAAGCATTACCCGCAGCAATTATCACTGAGCCTCTGTGGCATAATGGCAAAGAGAGAGTCTGGGAAAAGAAATGCTGTGGCACCCTAGAGCCCACACCAAGTGTTGATTGAAGGGCAAAAAGGGACCCGAGCCCAGTTTTTCTGCAACATCACTGTATGGTGTTGTCCTTCATCATTACCACATCATGGGAATTCCTGCCCAGACACAGTCAGCGTAAAAAGCGTTAAGGTGTACAAAGAAAAAGACAAAACGAATATTCAAGGATTAATTCTGACATGAATGCAGGTTTTACTACCTTTTCACGGAGAGTACAAAGTCAGCGGTTTCCCTCCTTCCACAGGGACAAACTGAGGTGCTGAAGGTCTGTGTAGGACATGCTCACTGTGTGCAGGAACAGATCTCCTGATACTGCCCCAGCCGCAGCAGGCAGCTGCAGTTGCTCCTACTCATTCCCCACACTATTGTACAAGTCCAAATCAACATCAGTCTTCACTTCTTTCCCCATCCTACAACTGCTACAGATGCTCTACATTGAAAGGGTGACTGCATTTTTACCCTCTGGTGAGGCAAGGCTCGCAAGTCATAAAGTCCCTGTATGCAGCAAGGCCCAGTCTAATACCTCATGGTTTTACTGTCTCCCTTCAGACATAGCTCTCTTTTTTCTGTCTCAGAGTTTCTGAACAACCTCCAAGTCTACAAGAGAAGAATTTCTACTCTGCGCATTCCTTCTGCTGGAAGCAATGTCTCTAAGCAGTGGGGGGAAAGCTGTCCTTGCTGCTGCATAAATCTTCACTCTTCAAGGAAAATCCAACAACAAAACTAGTGGTCTGCTTACATAGTCTTACACACTTACACGTCTGCTTACACCTCTTTGGTGTACTTTGTTCTGCATCTTGCTCTTTGCAACTTTCCTCCTTTCTATACTATTCATTCTGCGGTGAATGCTGATGGCCCTTGTACATCACTGAAGAAAGGTGGTATGTTACTTAATGAACTCCCTGGTTATCACTTAGCAGAGCTACTATAAGTAATAGCCTGGGGAGGGTGGCCATGGTGAACATAGCATGCAAATGGACAAGTCTAAATATTTCTCGCTGCAGAGTGTAAAAAGGGCTTGATGATAAAGTTCTCCACTTGAGCCTGCTCCCACCAAGGGAGGTAGTTTTGGAGCCTATCAGTGTACTTGGAGGCTGTGAGTCCACAAGCATGAGGATGTGGATGAATACAAATAGAACCAGGACCCTGTATTTCAGGCTTCAGTCACAGCAAGGAGAGATTTGCTGTTGGATGCACCTGTGGTATTTCAGACCAAATTCTCAGACACAGGAGTGGGAAGGGAACATCTGTAGCAACTGTCACTGGTATGCTGAAGCAACAAGTGCTTGAGTCAGCAATTTAAGACCACAAAAGACTCAAGTAGTGTGGACAAAGAAAATATTACTCCCCAGTGCCAGATAAACATCTGCACAGCACATGCCACATCAGCTTCTAGGTGTGAAGGTATTTGCATTACATGCACTATGGAGCTTAAAGTACCTGCAATCTATTTTGCTGGGGGGAAAGAAAAGAAGTGTTTTCTTTGCTTCTCTTTAGAGAAATGCACATCTGATTAGCATATATGTGTCCCAGGTATGCTGGAGAGGGCTGGCCTTTCATTACATCTATCAAAAGGAGATGTTACAGCCCACACATGTGCTGCAATGGTGCTTGCCTGCAGACAAGCTCCTGCCCTTGTTCCCAAGGGACATGACTGCAAAGTCCTGCCTTCTGAGAAGTTTTTGTTCATGGGACACCTGTGTTAGTAATGCTAAGACATCAGAAGACCTTTCCTATCATGTCTGGAGGTCAGAGGCAAATCCAGTTCTTATTCTTTAACAGTAGTAAGATTTTTTTTAGCTCAGACAACAACTGTGAAACTACAATAATCTAAATGTCCAGACATTTGACAATGCACTGACAGTGTATCCAGTGAGTGATGGAAATCATTGTGGGGACAGATTTTGTACCTGGGGAGGAATAACCCCGTGCACAGGTTGCAGGCTGACCTGCTGGAGAGCAGCTCTGAGCAAAAAGACCTCGGAATCCTGGTAGATAACAGTATAACCATGACCCATCAATGTGACCTTGTAGCCAAGAAGACCAATGGCATCCTGGGGTGCATCTAGAAGAGTGTGAGCAGCAGGTCGAGGGAGGTCATCCTCCCCTTCTCTTCTGCCCTGGTGAGACCACACCTGGAGTATTGTGTCCAGTTCCGGGTTCCCCGGTTCAAAAAGGACAGGGAACTGTTCGAGAGGGTACAGCAAAGGGCAACAAAGATGAATAGGGGACTAGAATATCTCTCTTATGAGGAGTGGCTGAGTGTCTTGGGTCTGTTTAGTCCAGAGAAGAGAAGACTGAGGGGGAACCTCATCAATGCTTATAAATACTTACAAGGTGGGTGTCAAGAAGATGGGGCCAGTCAAAAGAAAATTTCAGTGGTGCCCAGTGACAGGAAGTAACAGGCAAAAGCTTGAACACAGGAAGCTCCATCTAAACATGAGGAGGAACTTCCTCACTGTGAGGGTGGCAGAGCCCTAGAACAGGTTGCCCAGGGAGGTGGTAGAGTCTCCATTGTTGGAGACATTCAAAATCTGCCAGGACACATTCCTGTGCAACCTGCTCTAAGTAGACCTGTTTTGTCAGTGGGGTTGGACTAGATGATCTTCAGACATCCCTTCTAACCCCATATAATTGTGATCCAAACTTCTGTCCATAGAGGACAGATGAGGCAAAGTAATGCTGCTGGAAGTAGCTCCCTGAAGGAAAGTGGTGCTCCAGTATTGTTTGCTTACAGATGGTTATTTCCCCAAACACCTTGCACTGGAAAGAGCAAGAGACAGGCTCTGTTCGTCATTCCATCATCGGCTAGCCAGCCTTTACTTCAAAGACAAGTTATCTACTCCAGGTCTTGAAAGACCGGCTGTCAAACTCACTGGTCTCTTCTGCTTCTTTCCACTGACATACAGAGCCACGATACAAGGATTTTGTAGCAAACATGCTCCTTTCCTGTTCCACTGTTGCAGAGGCCTGGCACTACTTTCCACCAGTAATATATGACTGGTTTTAGGCCAAACAAATTGCCTGTTGGGAAGTAGGAAAAGCAAGAGTGAAATAAGGAAGAGTACAAGCACAGCTGAAGCTGGTTCATGTGTCAATCCACCTCATCTCTTCCAGGAGACAAAGTATGCTCACGGAGGAACAGGCCAGGAATTTCTTCTGCTCACCCATGCCTTTGCCAAGGACATGTCTATATGAGATTACAAAGGCCACAATCACTTGAGAGCAGAAGTTTCAGAATGCTGTTAAGCTGTTTCTTTCCACCAGCTTTTAAATGAAGGCTCATGATTTTACCTAAAATCAGCACAAAGGTGTGAGGTCACCCCTATTAGGAAGAAAATGCTGAACAAAATGACTCAACTGCAGCAGGAAAACAGATCACGCAACAGATTCTGCAAGTACACTGGGGACCAAAAGTGTGCATTCACAAGGAAGGAAGGGGTGATGTTCCCAATCCTGTTTACAGAGAGGCAAAGCAAAATCACCATGAAAAGGAAAACAGCCCTTCCTCTGCTGGACCTCTACTCTACACCTTTTTGGCACCTTCCATTTCTTTTTACCCCCTGCTGCATCTACAGGTAATCATCAAGGGCTCCTCTGACTACGTGTTTCATGTTTATGAGATAAAAATCCCTACGAATCAGAGATTACCGCGCTGCAATTCATAAGGAAAATTAACTGAGAGTCCAACTGGATGGGAGAGTTGCTTTAGAGAGAAAAATAATGTGATTTTGAAAGGAGGGACAGCTGCATAACTGATAAGGAGCCAACAATCAATTCTGCAGCTCCTATAACTGTTACTTAGCAAGAAAGACAGCAGAGTAGTAGGGAGTGCAGCAGCAAAACTGTAAACCAAGCCAGTGCACTGTGTGATGAGAATGAATATGGATGGAAACAGATCTTAAAACCCAGCTGACACTTTTCTTTAAAGGAGATAGCTTTAATATGTCCACATGTTTTAAAGATTTCATCAGCACTAAATGGCACTGTTTTATTCCACTACATAGCCAACTAATTTTACCATTTGTGACTTCGAAAATTCACCTTGTTACTTTGACCCAGTTTGGCACAAAGCCATCGTGATACAAAACTATCTGGATCTCCAGTGTTCAAGCAACAGGCACCTCGCCCAAGGCCTCCTACTTCCCATACCAGAAAAACAGAGCTGGAAACAGAGAACAAAATACATAGAATGACTGTGAGAAAAACACATTTGATCCCCAAACTGCAAACTCCTCACCTGGTTTATTTCCACTGAAGCCAGGAGAAGTGGAAAGCCATGCTTCACAAAGCATGCAGTAAGAGAAGAACTATTTCATTGGGATCTCGGCACCAGGTACCACAGAGAAAATCAAATCACCCAAACAAGATTGGCTGCAATAAGAGTCTCCAGTGCACGAGTTGAAGCAGTCTGCAGCACAGCCAGGAGAGACTCCCCACACTGCAGGGCTGCTGAGTTCTCGTAACCCTGCTCATCCAGGCCCCTGCACAACAAACCCAGGATATAGGTGAACCTTTGCTGTTATCCCAACTACATACAAAACACCTCTTTATTAACTTCGCTATGTACAGAAGACTTTCCTACATGACTTCTGTAGGAATAGTTTCTGTTACCTATTTACAAATGACTTGCCTATGTGCAGTGTCATATCAGGTTACAACTGCACTACATGTACATAGAAGTACAGCCATAATAACAGCTGACATCATAACTATAACCAAAAAGCAAACTTAATGGTAAAGCCTTAAAAAAAAAAAAAATAAAAAACAACAAAACCCAGACAAAACTCCATCCCTCCATCCCACTCTCCCACAAACTGCACAAAAAAGATGAACAAGATGGACTGTGTTACATCGAGTGGAGAGAAAGGGTTAAGACTAAAAAGATCTCTTTCCCAGAAGAGCACATCAAAGTTCTGTTCTAATCTGGCCTTGTTCCAAAAGCCATTAGTACCTGACAATCACTGTCACTGGCATCCCTCAGCCCCTCACATTAGTGGTCAAGTACCCATTAAAGCTAGATTACTGGTGGGTTAAAACTCAAGCCTTTGGAGTTGTAGGAAGACACCTTGTCCACAGCTGCTGCACTCCAGAGAAAAAGGAATTAAGTGCCTTTATTACTTTGAATGAATCAATAATCAGCTACAAGCATTACAGAGAATTACAAGCGACCAGAGACCAATGCAGAACAAACAGATGGAATAATGATCCTTTAATAGCGTCGTTATGAGGCGGTACAACACATACTGGACACAGTTATGCTAGATGTCTGAGGCAGTCCTCACACTGAGCTCTAACACAGCAGAAGGCAGCTATCCACTGAAAAGCGCACGCAGTTAGCATCTCATGAGTTCATCCAATGGTCATTTGACGTTTCAGCAGAAAGTGAACTTAGGGAAAAACTGACACTTTATTAGAGAGTAGTTTTCCATGAAAAAGAAAAGGAGATGGTGTCAGGTTCTCTCTTCACGTTCTGGATCTTTGAATTTTGATTTCTTCTCATCCTGCAATCTGGTTTAAAAAAAGGGAGGGAGGAGAAATGTCATATCTCAAAATTTGTCTCATACTTCACAGAACTAGCCAAACACCCATGACCTTGGGAAAAATGTATTCAGTTTCACTGAGTTGCTTATTGATTTGTTTAGTGTCAGAATCACACCATGAGGAATCTGTAAAAAGAAACCTGTATATGCAAAACACTTCACATGTACACAAATGTCTTGTCAATTGCCAATTAGTGGGAAGGAAAAAAAAAAGAACCAGACCACTTAAAAAATTAACAACAGTGAAATAAGCAACACTGGATATAAATCAATGTATATTGCAAAGTCTCAAAAGCAGTGACGGTCGAGGCTACAAGTTGGTCTTCTGAGAAATGTATCTGAATAAAGAGGTATAATATACACAAGAAATTTGAGATTGGTTTTTCTAAGAGAACATGTGACTGCTCCTGCAGGAGTCTGTAGCCTACACTGTATCTTCAGCGAGTTTGTCACCATGGCAACCTGAATTTTTTCTGTAAGACAATTTTGTTAGTAACATTTTAGGGATAGATTTGTGCCAGAAAGAGGTGTCCGCACATGTGATAGAGATAGCCTCTCAGAGGAGAGCAGCTTGTCCCAGATCGCCTGGGTCCTACCCAGCCCTGGAGATGGAGGATGGGGGCCAAAGCACCAGGACCAGCAGCTACATTCATCACTGGGGACCAAGTGACAAGAGAAGAAACAGAAACAAGTGGGGATCATGGAAAATTCCAGCTCCATTTAAGGAAAAATCTTCCACCAGAATGTTCCAATACTGAACCTAGAGCCCAGAGAGAATAACAGATCTGTATCCTGGGATATAGATATATTCATAGATATAGATATATTCAAACCTCAGCTACTCAGCTTCATGAACCTGGCCCTGCTTTGAGCTGGGGTTGAGCTTCCATAGACCTCTTCCAACCTGCATGATTCTTTGACAAGCTTATTTCTACTGCTTGCAAAATGTAACACTGAGCAGTGGGCTGGAAGACAGCAAAGAGCCCTTTGTCTTCTTACATTCCTGCAGTGAAGTCTTGCTGGTTTTCTCTAGTAATTAGATGAAGGGCCATGCAATCACGCCTTAAACACACAGTGAAGTCTAAGGAATCATCAAAGCTCTGCATCCTCCAGAAGAAAGAACAATTTCCTCAGCAGCAGTGGGTCTAATCCTTCAAAACAGATCCAGAAAAAGTGGACAGAAAGAGGCAAAGGCAAAAATCACTGCCATTCAGAATAGCAACAGAAGACTGTCACAGCCGTTCTCCTCTCTGCTGTAACACCTTCACTTCATCTCCACACCACATCCTGAGCATCAGGAAAGGTTTATTTGAATTTCAGTCCTTCACCTCTGCACAAATAAAAGCATGCTGTCTTCCCTGCACATCAGAGATGACAGGTAACGCCAAGGAATTAGCTATCGCAGACTCCAAGGCAGTAGGAATATAATGGTAGCCTGTCGTTTCCTGCATGCTGCCTAAGCAATAAATTGCTCTAGCTCTCACTCCCGAAGCTGATCTGACATGGAGCTCATTCACAAAGCAACAGTTCCCATTCTGCAGGAATCCACTCTTTCCCTCCAGTGCTTCACTTTTTTGGTTTTATTTTTCCCCCCAGAAAGCAATAGGCTTAGAAAGTGGGGTGGGTGAATGGAGAGGAAAAAAGGCAGACTATATGAAGCTATGAGAATTCAAAACTGGGACTAAAATCAAGCAGCTTCTTAATGAGGACACTGGAGATAAAAGCTCTTTGTTGCATGACCCAGGAGGATTATGCACCCTGTTCTATTGTTATTTTTATAGAAGGCAAACAAGCATCCATTTCACTCTGAAGGTTGGATCCCAGATTTCCTGAGCATAAGAATTATAGAATGGTTAGAGTTGGAAAGGACATTAAAGATCATCTGGTTCCAACTCCCCTGCCGTGAGCAGGGACACCTCCCACTGGACCAGGTTGCTCAAAGCCCCATCCAGCCCAGTCTTGAATACCTCCAGGGACAAGGCATCTAGAGCTTCTCTGGACAACCTGTTCCAGTGCCTCACCACCCTCAAGAGTAAAGAATGACTTCCTAACAGCTAACTCCACCCTCTTTCAGTTCAAAACCATTACCCCTCATCCTATTACTATGCTCCCTTATAGAGTCTCTCCTGGCTTTAGCTTGACTAACCTGATCCCTGGATGCTCAGGCAATTTCTCTGTATTCTTCCCAGGCTACCTGTCCTTGCTTCCATCCTCTGTAGGCTTCCTTCTGAGTTCCTCTAAGAGCTCCTTGTTCATCCATGATCCTGGTGCTTATGCCTGACTTCCTCTTTGTTTGGATGCATCACTCTTGAGATTGGAAGAGGTGATCCTTGAATATTAACCAGATTTCTGGGGCCTCTCTTCCCTCCAGGGTTTTATCCCCTGGTACTTCATCAAGCAGATTTCTGAAGAGGCCAAAGTCTGCTCCCCTGAAGTCCAGAGGAGCAATCTTTTTGTGTACCCTCCCCACCACCCTAAGGATCTCAAACTCCACCATTTCATGGTCACTAAAGCCAAGGCTGCTCTTAGGCTTCACATTCCCCATCAGCCACTCCTTTTTGATGAGAACAAGGGCCAGCATCACACCTCTCCTCATTGATTCCTCTATCACTTTGAGAAGGAAGTTATCATCAGTGCATTTCAGCCACCAGGGTAATTGAAGTACCCACTGAGGGCCAGGGCTTGTGAACACAAGGCTACTCCTATCTGTCTACAGAGGGGCTCATATGCTCTGTTGTCCTGGTGAGGTGGCCCATAGCAGACCCCCACTGTAACATCACCTGATCCTGCCCTCCCTTTAATCCTGAAACAGGTCATCTCTTCACTCTTCCCCACGTGAAGCTTGATGCACTACAGCTGGTCATTGACATAAGAGGGCGACACCTCCTTGTCTCCCCTGCCTGCCTGTCCTTATTGAAGAGTGTGCACACTTCAGTCATACACTCCAGTCAAGGAAGCCATCCCACCATGTCTCCATGATGCCAATAAGATCATAAGCCTGCAGGGGTGTGCATGTCTAACTCCTCCTGTTTATTCCCCATGCTACGTGTCTTTGCATAGAGGCATTCAAGTTGGGCCCTCCATGAAGCTGAATTACTGGCTAGATTGGCTGGTATTCCTTTGTTCTGCACTCCAGATGATCTCCCCCTGATCTGTGACCCTTCCCTGGACTCTGGGCATCTATTACTGGCACTGGCATCGTACTGGTAGGAGTGGGATGGACAGAGGTTGCCTTCCCTCAGTAACTCTAGTTTAAAGCCCTATTCATGAGCCTCTGACTGAGGATGCTCTTCCCCTTCTCTGATAGATGGATCCCATCAGCCACCAATAACCAGGGTTCTCATAGCAAGTCCCATGGTTTAAGCAGCAAAAGCCCTGGCTGTGGCACCAATCCTGTAGCCATTTGTTGATTTGCCAGGCTCAATTGGCCCTATCAACCCCCTTCCCTTTGACTGGGAGGATTGATGAAAAAAGTACATGCACTCCAGAGTCCATGACTGCTGCTCCCAGGACCCTGTCATCCTTCTTGATATTTCTCAGGCTGCTCCTGACAGTATCAGTGGTAACCATCTAAAACGACTGCAGTGGATAATAGTCAGAGGACTATACGAGGCTCTCGGTAGTCCCTCAGTGACATCCCTGATACAAGCCACTGGTAAGCAGCACATCTCTCTAGAAAGTGCATCAGGTTGGCAAATGGGTGCTCCTGTACCTCTCAGAAGAGAGTTGTCTGCTACTATCACCTGTTGCTTTTCTGGCTATCATATGGGGAGCAGATTGGGCTGCCTTACTCAGCTCCAGTGTCTCTCCTAGTGTAACAGGTCCTTCCTCTTCTCTCTGCAGAGTCATGAAGCACCTCTGAAAGAGCACCTCAGGCTTCAGGGGTAGTCCCTTCCCACTGCTGGTCCCAGCATTATTGGCCTACCTCCCTTTTGAGTGCCAATGGAGGAGTTCTTGGTTGTTTGGCTGTGGTCTGTTGGTCCGCTGCAGATTACAGTTGGAACCAGCTATCCACCTCCTTCTCAGCCTCCCTGATGCTATGCAGCCTCCTCACCATCTACTGCAGGAGCTCCTCCACATGGGCAGGTCTGCCACCATTCCCTTCCACCCGGAGAAAGGTTGAGGCACCTCCTGCAGCCTGAGATCTGTACTGCAGAATCCCCCTTTATGCTCTGTCTGGGTGGAGACATTGGCAATCAACGGGGTGAATGGTGCAGACTTCCAAGCCCAAGCTGCAGCCTTTGCTCTCTGATGAATGCCCACCATTCTGCCTTGAGGGTCAGGGAGAATGAGTGCCCTTGACCTGTACAGAAGGTCACAGAACAGCGCTGGGTGCTCAACCAGTGGAGCTCTCCTCCTTTGAAGAGGCAGTCCCTTACTTCAGGAAAAATCCCTGTGCACTGAGCTCTGCTGCTCCACTGTGGGCTGGGCCAGCTCCGAAGCAGCTCCCTTTGGTGACTGACAGCTAGTTTCCATGACACTAAGAAGAGGCTCAACGTTGCTACCTATTCTCCCACTGGAAAAAAACCTACCTGAATATTCAAGGATGCCGGTCTATTCACTTCTGCTTCTGCAAGGCTGCTAATCAGCTTGTAACAACTACCATCACTACATTCCTGCCAGCAGTAAGTAATGCCAGGTGAGAACTCAGCCAGAGAGTCGTTTTAAGAAAATGTAGAACAGTTGAGGAGGAAATCACAGCCCCTTGTCTTGACACAGAAAGAATCTGTCTGTTAAAAAACACTTTCCTTCTGTGATTAACGACAATAAGAGAAAAATCAGTGTTCACAGTCTACATGTATATTGCAAGCAAAGACAGGAGCTTTCTTCTTAATTTTCCTGTTCAAGAAAATGAAGCAATGTTGGTGAGACTCCAGACATAAGTCATAGGTTGGACTCCACCCTGCACAAAAGACAACTGCCCTAGGCATTTGATTTTTGAAGAGCGGAGTACTGGGGCCCTTTTCTTTCGCTTTCTGGGATTCAAAGTATTAGGTGAGTTTGAGCCATATTTTAAGCTCCTCTTAGTGATTCAGAGCCACAAACACTATTAAGCAGATTCCAGTCTAATGGAACTCGTAATTCCACATACCTGTGTGCAGTTAAAAAGCCCTTCATGTTGCGTGTGTGCTAAAGAGCATCCTTTCAGAGCAGGAATCCATCTTCCCCAAGAGTTTCAACGGGGGATTGACTGCATCACTGACATGCCCTTTGCTGACACTGGCAACTGACACAGGGCCAACAAGCTCTGCACATACCTGGCAGGCCAAGCTAACTTAACGCTTGTTGCAGGCTGATGAGGTTGTTAACCGGTGATTAGCTGTTGTACAGCAGCTGGCTCTCCTGCTGTCACTTGCTCACATGCCTGAGCTATTTGTTGGAAAGACTGGTCCACAGCATGACATGTGAATTTTACAATCATCTCCCCAGTTCCAGAGATGCACTAGGAAATAAATCCAGAAAATCTGATTAGGACTTGTGACTGAAGTAAGCTCATTAATCATTGATGTGGTTCTTTCATATGCAGTTTGCTGATTCCTGCAGGCACCAGCCGACCCACAGGGTATGTAGGCTGTAGACTTGAAAAAGTTCTTCTTTATATAACAATTGCACTGATTTTTCCTCCTGAATATTTAGCACATTCTAATAAATGAAAAGAGCTACCAGTGAAATCATTTAGCCTAGCTTCTTACATAGACTCAGGCAGTGGATTCCCCTGAATTCCTGTAGCCAAAAAGATAAGAAGATCTAGTTCAGAAAATATAAAATCCAGCATGAAAAACTCCATCAGCCGCTTGCCATAGCAATTTTTGCAGCAGTCAGTTATACATACTGTTGTGTAAAAAAAAGAATCACATTTTATATCTTACCTGAACTTGTCTAGCTTTGCCAGTCAACAACAAGGTCTTTGAGTAAGACAGTCTTCTATTATGAAATTGCTGTTTCCCCAACCTCCCCCAAAATATTCTTGGTGAAGATAAGGCAGATGAACTACTGCCATCTCAAAACACAGCATATATTTCCCATGTTCCACAAAACACTCCATCACAGTATGGCTTGTAATAATGCTAGCCATGATCACACAGGTGCCAAACTGTCCCTGGCCTCAAACTTTCCCTGGCCTCAAACACATGATATAATTTGGATACACGTGGCCCCAAATTAAACCTGTGGATGAAACCCTCTAATTCTGGATACAAGTGAAATTGATAAGTAAATCTTCTTTCCAGGCTTCACAGCTAATAGTAAGTCAAATCGATAAAAACAAGAGAAACAAGGAGGTTTGAGGAGGTTTGAAATTCTCTCTTGATCTCCCGATGTATCTGCCTCTGAGATGTCCAAAACCTAGGACACAGCTATGAAATACAGCTCCATAAATGGCAGTTGCAACCCATCTTCAAAAGCAAGCAGAAAATATTAAAACTTAAACTGCACAGGATATCAAGATTCATCAATTTCTCCCTATTTCTTTCATGTTCTCTTTCATGAAGATTTTAGACCTTGCTTCTGTTTTAGAGATTTGTTAGACATTAGATACAGGAATTCAAAACATTTGCGATTACTGCTTAATGGGGATAGGTCTTCTTGAGAGCCAAAGAATTCATTTAAGACACCTGACATTTTCCAAATGCAAAGAAAAGCACGTCTCACTATTTTGAGCATGTAGATCTTCTTCCCCATAACTTTTCTGGAAGAGCAGTTGAAGAAAGTTAAACCTAAATTCACCCAGCCAGACTGAGGCAGTTTGGTTCTCAGAAGCCAACAATGGTCAGGCATTTACAAAATTTTTCCCTTTTCTCTTTTGAACAGAAAGTCAATCTTCTGCTACTCTTCAGTAAGCCTCAATTTTTTCACACTATCTGCTTGGATTAAAGCTACTCAGAAGGACACAGAGTGCACGCCAGAATGCCACTGCAATATGCTCAAGGAAGTTCAAAGACATTTAGAAAAGTTAGAGATTCCTATAAGAGGAAAGGCAGTGATTAAAACAGCCTATCACCTTTACTGGCTCATGGATTAACTAACAGCATGTGGATTCAATGAAATCATTTTTACAAACAAAGACCTGACCTAGCAGAATGACTGGGTTTTCCTTTCATATATAGTTTCTGGGAGAGTAGGGGGTAAGTCTCCTTCATCACATATAGGTTTACTACAGATATGCTTATGAGTAACATATGTTAGTTTTTGGTGAGTCATCAGTGCTAAGTTACATCTAAAACTGTCTAATTTCCAATGCAGCAGGCCTGAACTGAGCTACAAACACATGGAGCATTCAGTTCTGATACTGTTTACAGATACAGAGACATGCTAAAGATATGTACCCAAGTGAGTGTGCAGAACATTTTTAATCACAAAGACATAGCACTGAGCAATTTTGTCTTCCTTTCCCAACTACTTTAAAACTGTTTAGCATGCCAAAGAATGATCTCCATTCTGTGTTGCTAAAACTCTTTCAAAAGGATTTCCCTTTATATTAACTCCATAAGACAGCAGGTAAAATACCAGCAGCGATTAGAACAGCTCCCACATAGAACCTCAGAAGAAGGTCAGTGAAGGTGGTTTGTGTAGGACAGGCCTTGACAGCTACAATGAATGATGAGTGCCTTTCATTATCATTCCCATTAATTGACCTCCAAATGTCTCCTTTGCAGCCAATCTGATAGCCTTCTATGATGTTATAACTGGATGTTTAGATGAGAGGAGAGCAGCAGATGTCATCTGCTTTGACTTCAGCAAGGCTTTTGACACTGTCTCCCGTAACATCCTCATTAGGAAACTATGAGGAAGTGTGGGCTAGATGAGGGGGCAGTGAGGTGGACTGAAAACTGGCTGTGTGACAGGATTCAGAGGGTTGTAATTAATGGAGCAGGATCAAGTTGGAGGCCTGTAACCAGTGGTGTCCCCCAAGGGTCAGTTCTCAAGTCCAATCTTGTTCAACATATTCATCAATGACCTGGACGAGGGGACCAAGTGTATCCTCAGCAAGTTCACTGATGATACCAAACTGGGAGGGCTGTCTGACACTCCAGAAGGCTGTGCTACCATCCAGTGTGACCTGGACAGGCTGGAGAGCTGGGCAGAGAAGAACCTAATGAGGTTCAACAACAGCAGGTGTAGGGTCCTGCACCTGGGGAGGAAGAATTCCAGACACCAATATAACTTAGGGGCTGACCTGCTGGAAAGCACTTCTGAGGAGAAGGATCTGTGGGTCCTGGTAGATAGTAAACTATCCACGAGCCAGCAATGTGCCCTTGTGGCCAAGAGGGCCAATGGAATCCTGGGCTGCATAGGGAAGAGTGTGGCCAGTAGGTCAAGGGAGGTCATTCTCCCCCTCTACTCTGCACTGGTGAGGCCACAACTGGAATCCTGCATCCAGTTCTGGGCTCCCCAGTTCAAGAGGGACAGGGAACTACTGGAGAGAGCACAGCGTAGAGCAACAAAGATTGATTAAGGGATTGGAGCACCTTCCTTGTGAGGAAAGGCTGAGAGAGCTGTGGCTCTGAAGGGTGGGTTGAAGGAGGATGGGGCTGGACTCTTTTCAGTGGTTCCTAGTGACAGGACAAGGGGCAGTGGGCACAAGCTGGAACATGGGAAGTTCCATTGGAATAAGAGGAAAAACTTCTTTCTGGTGAGGGTGACAGAGCCCTGGAACAGGCTGCCCAGGGAGGTTGTGGAGCCCCTTCATGTGGAGACCTTCAAGCCCTACCTGGAAGCAGTTCTGAGTAATGTGCTGTAGGCAATCCTGCTTTAGCAGAAGAGTTGGACTAGGTGATCTCTAGAGGTCCCTTCCAACTATGACAATTCCATGATTCCATGATTCTCTGCAACAAATGCTTGCCCTGAGTAAACCGCATCTTGGTTCTCCCAGATACCTTACTACCACATTCATTCTTCGTTTGCTAAACTGTGTGGCCTCAGGGCTCTGTTGCATTAGATTTGGCACAACGACATGGCCATTCTTCCAAGAGTTTGCAGTATAAATAGCACAAGTCATGGGTGGGGGGTGAGCACCAGAACAAAAGTGGTGGATGACTTGCTGAAGGATGGAGAAATTGAACAACTCATCTCTGTCTGTTCCGATACATAACCAGGGCATATTCAAGATCCCACGACCAAGTGATACGCCCCTGTTTAGGGCAAGCAATTTGGATAAGGTCCAAAGTATCCATGAAATGTTTGACAGAAACATGTGTCTGCCAGCAAAGGGAGATGGAGCCAAAAAGGCAAAGCTGCAGCTCAAGGATAGAGCCCTACAACAAACTCAGGCCAGCAGACTGATTTTCTTGCACACCTTTCACACTAACTGCACACCAGGACACTAGTGTTTACATGAGCATGTGGGATGGACTAGTCAAGAGCGAGAAAATGCCGTAAGCTCTGTAGTTGGGAATTCTTCCTAGGAGTGAAGTAACAAGAGGAAAATCAAAAAGTCTTCTGCTGCTGCTGACAAGTGGTCAAACCCTTGTTCTGTGAGTCCTTCCTGAGGCACCAGAGATTGCCACCCCATCATTATTTGTGAGGGTGCTGATAATGCCATTTGTACTCTGTCACAGATGTTCCCAATAAGAAACTCCTACAACTGTCCACAGTAAAAGAGTTTTTAACATGCTCACAGCCAAGAAGCACGTTCCCAAAGAGGTTCTTTATCCTGAGCAGTCACTTTTCCACCCTGCCAAAAACCCTGCAGATCTAGGGTGCATAAAAGCTACACTTTGACTTGTACTCACCCAATCTGTATTATTCAATTCTGTCAGAGCTGAAATAGCTAGGTTTATGATGGTCTCCACGGCTGCTGCCTCTTCGCCTTGAACTGAAAGCTTCCGGAGCAAATACATCTTTTAAAAAACAAAAGTGAAGACATACGTGAATGTTACATGCTTTCAAACATTTCAGCGTTCTGCACAACATCAGGACATCCTCAAGGATGCACACAAATAGTGGTAATGAAAGCACAAACCTGGAAATCCAGAAGATGCTGGAAATCCAGAAGATGCTTACACAGAGTATACAAACCTCAGCATTGCCCTACTTTGAAGCCTAATGTCCTCACAGCTTCCTCATTGACACACCCCTCTGCACAAGAAAAAGGAGCTGGCTGTGACCCAAGCAAACTGCCAGTCTTCCATATTTTCTTCTCCTTCAGACATAAGACTTTCAGGTGACCCAGACAGAGGGTCATGTGCCAGAATGTGCCAGAACAGTCCAGCATGGCAGAAATGCTTACCATCTCTGTGACTGCTGCCTCTCCTGTTGGGGTTCATTATCGGCATACGCATCATCTGTAAATTAAAGAATTTTCTTTAAAATGATCATGTGTCAAGAAGTTTGTCTTTCCTTCATTTCTTCAGGTCCTTATGTGATCACTGAAGTAATTTCAAACGTTATTATTAATTTATCTAAAAACAAGATTACTGCTGATAGTATTGCAAAGCAGTCATGTTGCTAAGGAAGTCTGCAGTTGCAGACAGGCTCTCAGCTCAACCCCTTTAGTACTTAATACCTTACTTGACCTTACTGTAGCGTGGATACAGTCAGAAGAGCAGAACCGGCCTGTTGCAGTCTCTTTGACTCATTTATCCCAAACTAC
The DNA here is from genome assembly GCA_013400055.1 of Nycticryphes semicollaris. Taxonomy (NCBI): domain Eukaryota; kingdom Metazoa; phylum Chordata; class Aves; order Charadriiformes; family Rostratulidae; genus Nycticryphes; species Nycticryphes semicollaris. Next base: position 21,218 of record VXBJ01003248.1, on the reverse strand, counting down.
TCTTTTAAAAGCTCCCCATACTCTTCTTTTGCTGGTCTCTATCCCAGTAGTATGATCCCAGCCTCAGCCAATCACAGTTCCTTCTCCTGTCCAAATGCCACCAGCACTAAAGGAGCTACACTGACACCACCCACAGTGAATCGGACTGAGATCCCTAGAGTTGAGCTACAGCTCTGGACCAAGAGCTACAGAGCACTTGCTGCAGCCTTCTACTGAAAGAAATTATTTCCTTTTCAGGTGCAATGCCCTTTGGCATTTTTTCTTATTAACATTTGTTGTGATTTAACTGCTGCTGGCAACTTAGCACTGCTAGCTCACACCCCCCCCACATCCCTCCCAGTGGGACTGTGGAGAGAATCAGAAAGGTAAAAATGAGAAAACTCACGGGTTGAGATAAAGACAGTTTACTAAGTAAAGTAAAGCCACACATGTGAGCAAAATAAAACAAGGAATTAATAGAATGATAGAATCATAGAATTGTTAAGGTTGAAAAAACCCTTTAATATCATCAAGTCCAACTGTAGGGAATATCCCTTTAGTCAGTTGGGGTCAGCTGTCCCAGCTGTGTCTCCTCCTGACAGCTCAGGATTAACTAAAACATAGCTGTGTTAAGTGTTTCCAGTATAAACCCGAAAAACAGGCCCATATTAGCTACTATGAAGAAAATTAACTCTACCACAGCCAAAGCCAGCACAACATTGCAGAAAATATATTCCCCACCAGAAATATTGGCAGCAGTGCTGAATTTTAATGATGGTTAAAGAAGACTTGCAGGAAGATGTCTGCTTTTAAAAGTAAGTGTTTATACTGAGCACCCTATGAATCAAGAGTTATGCTTAACCCATTGAGGACAGACTGAACATCCAAGACTATGTTACATGATTCAGTACTTCACGTGCAGTCTTTCTGTTTTGCAAATCAAGACTTCCTGTGGTGCATTCACTAGCTAGCTCTGAATAGAGATGCTGAACAACAACAAAAAATAATTGCAAGCTAATTTGGGAATTCAAACAAGAGAAGGTTACAGTGAATCCTATTTGCCTCAAGCTATTCATTTAGTTACTTGTAGCTTCCAAAAAAAAGCTGCCCATATCCTCTGGCACCTTGTTCGTGAAACTATCTTTGTTCCCTGAATATAATCATAGAATGGTTTAGGTTGGAAAGGACCTGAAAAATCATCTAATTCCAACCCCCACCAGCAGGGACACCTCCAACAAGCACAACACCCACCATAGATCTGTGTTGTAAGTGTAGGCACCCAGTTTCAAGTGTCAGTTCACGGAAAAAGTGGACATTGGCATGATCTGAAAACATCTAGCAGGAATTCACAGGTTGGATCAGCATTTAATTACACCTGAAAAACCACATAAGAGCTCAAAAAGGGAACACAAATCTCAGTAGAACAAATGTTCTTCAGCTATACTGTGATTATGTGCTCAGCTGCAGGGTGGGTTTAGTAACAGGGCCAGAGTTACCTGGTTTTGATTCTGTTTAAGGTACACCAACCACTGCTCTCCTGGCACACACCATATATGCCATTGTAGAAAGAGTGTCAGAGTTGGTGGATGTGCCAGAGAGATTCAACATTCTCCCCCAGTATCCATCAAGCAAGGTCAAACCTCTCAGCTAATGGAAAGTGGAACATTACAGGAAAAGAGCTGGATTTTCTAACCACATTCTGTTTTCTTATTAAAACCTCCAACTGCAACAGGAGCTGCAGTTCACACATATGCATCTGACTTCTTCTAAAAAGAGGATGAGCAGAATTTTTGCTTCCCCAGGCAGCAGAAATCATTTTTCCCCTTCCTTACCTCCTCACTGCTCATTGATTCAGAGCTGGATGTACCACGATGGCACTGCACAACAACGTTTGAGACCAGCTCACCGGAGACTTCCACAACACTTCTGCAGAAAGCAGTTGGCTGTAACAGATCAAAATAGAGCAAATCTCATAAAGCAAAGCTGCAGTGCAAACCCTCTAATGGGACTTTCACTGGGGGGGCGGGAGCCTGTATGGGGACTTTAAAAACAAATTCCAAAGCAAGCAAGGCTATACACTTAAGAAATTATTGGAGTAGACTGTGTCTAGACCAACATATTCTGACAGCATGTAACTACACATGCTATTGCTCCACAATTGCATATAAGCTGTATGAAGTCTTGAGTCTGCTGGAGGCAAAAGAAGACCTCCAAATCCTTGTCATGGGTCTGGAACCTCCAATCACAAACAGAAAATTTGTGCAGGGCTATGCTGGTTGCAGTTTGAGCTCTAGAATTTAAACTACGTTTAAAGAAGTTATGTCTATTACTTGTTAGAAGCTCCAGCAAAACATGCCACCCAAGTCTGGAAAACAGAGATCCTCACACTACCTTTCATACCGTATTGCCACAAGAAGAAAAGAGGAGGGATGGTGTCTGTTTAGGGTATGGTGATAAATTCACAGCAGCCAACCCTTGCATTTTGAAGGAAAACCTAGCATCAGCCACCAATTCCATGTTGTCTCATCTACACACACACACAGACTGCTTAACTCAAGAGTATTGATACTCAAAGAGATGTTCATCCCCCCCCTTCATGGGATGAACTTCCTCCTGAGGTAGTACTATGATTCATAAGCTATGAGGACAGCCTTTGTAACGTCTATTCAATGGCTTCTGGGAATCCCTCCTTGTCCCTAAAATCTGTGCCCAAGCAGTAAAGATCAACTTGGCAGCATTCACAGAGGAAAAAGAAGCAAGAAAAGCTCAGCTTGGAGCAGCACAGAGAAGCAGAGAAAATCTTTGTGGAAGTCTGACGCACAGCACCATTGCACACGTGGACTCAAGAGCTACTCCACATGCTTTGTAAGATTGATGCAAGTAGTTAGGACACAACCATTTAGAAGGCTGCAATGGGAGCCATGTTTTGGCAAAAATAACTCTGCACCAAGAAGTCCAGATTCAAAGATGATGTATTTACACCAAAGTCGGTCATCTAAGAATCAGAGCACAGCAAGAGCTATATCAAGAGCTTGATTCATGTCTATTTCAGAGTGAAAAAATAAATTGAAAATCTGAATAAGATTATCACTCTCGTCAGAGTGTGAATCTACAGTACATAGGAAGATAAGCCTTTATATGGTGCCTAGATGCATGACAGATAAAAGCCGGTCAAACAGCAGTTTTTTCACACTCTTATCTTAGAAAAGACAGCACACCTTCCTTCTAGGATTTGGTCTCAAAGCACACAGACACTTTCACTACATACTGCTCAAGACACCCATCTCCTTTTCAGTTCACAGCAGTTTCTGTATTCCCCACTGACCAGGCAGTGGAGTTTCCCATCACTGACTCTTCCTACCTAATACCCACTCTACGCTGTAGGTTGTACTTGTTTGGGTTTGGGTTTGTTTTCAGAAGCGCCAATCATTTTCCAGCACCAGTAGTGTTCCAACATATCCTGAGAACAACCTGCATGGAGCAGGGTGTTCACATTTACACCAGAGACACTTACCACGAAAGGCCCTGTTTTGAAGTCACATGTGAACGGGTCTCTCCCTGAAGCTTTCGTGCACGTAGTTTCACGAATGCTGAACTGTAGCTCTAGTATATAAGTGTCACTGTTCCACATATCAACCTGGTAAAAGGAAGGTCAGCACAACATATAATTAGTGCCTGTCATTATTCTATGCCCACTAAATGGCAACCTTGCTTCTTTGTCAAGAAGAAGCAAGACATAAGGGCATTATGTGTCAGTGCCCAATTTAGAGCAGATTACTGTGCGTGAGAAAGGTTGTTTTATTGTGCTCAGGAGTTACCCTCTCAGGCAGATTTGGTACCAGCAACATAGAACAGATTTCTATGGGGGTTTCACTTGAAACCCTACAGCCACTGCTCAATCCTCCAACTGCTCAGAGTCAGTTGGGAGGGACTATAGTTGTCAAAGGTAGATAAGCATAGCATTACCTCTGTACGCTACTCCCTCTTCTGTGAGAACTAGAGTCCTAACAGCTCTGCTTTGGATATCTAGACTGCCGGGATATTCCATGACTTGGAAAATAAATTACACGACTGCAAGCAATTGAATTAATACAGTTTGTAGAGTCACTCCTTGTCAGCTACTTGTCATGCTCATTGGGAAGTGTGCATGCAGCATTGCAAGTTTGGTTGCTTTTGTTGACACATTAGGATTTTCTTTTCTCCTTCTCATAGTCTAATCAATGTTTTATCTCAAAATGGAAGACTAAAAAAGGAAAAAAAGAGCAACAAATCCCCCATCAGCAAACAAAAAATCCTCACTGCTTTCAAGTACTATTTTTTTCCAAACTAGATCAATCCAAAAGTCATCTTGTCATTCATTCCTGCAGAAGACTTGATACATGCCATCTGTAGAAACGCAATGATTCTGAGGATAATCAGGAACAGGGACATGCTAACTTTAAATTAGGAAGCTTTAACTCCTTAACTCTAGGTATCCAAAATAAATCCTAGCAATGCAAATTAAAACAGATATGAGTTTCCTGCCTGAATTTAGACACTACCAGATTTAAACCAGAATTGGTGTTTATTTATGAGAGACAGATGACATAAATACAGATTAGAGAAAGAATCCTGAATGCATTTGTGGTGGCATTTAATTAGCAGTGTGGACATTCATCTGAGACCTTCAGATGAATGAGGTTATTTTATGCCCAAAGCAAAGCAGTTACCTGGAGATAGTTAAAAACACCAGATCTGAAAAAACCTTACAAGACATCCCTCAAGGATTTCTATTCTAGGGATGGACAATTTCAACCCCTTAAGTATTTTTAATTACAAACCAACATACAAAGAACGTTTAGGTTCCTAAAGCCATGACTTCAGATAATGCCCCAAACCCACCCTCTTCCAAGGAGCATCAGAAAACTCCAACTAAATCTGGGTTTCCTGGGTTGGGTGAAAAAGAGTCTTCCACCACAACAAAGTGTATTTCAGGTAAAGGATCTCTTGTTGTCTTTGCACTTACTCTTGTGACATGGCTCCTGACAACACCATACAGGTTTCTCCCCCATGACTGAGAATTGATCCTTGCAATGGAAGCATTGAGAGCCTCTTCTGTGACAGGGACTTCATAGTCATACACTTCAAACCCTGAGACGGAGGCACAAGACCATTAGAAATTAATTGTGGTCTTGTACTTCTCCCTAAATCACCATAAGAAAGAGGATGTGGCTCCATTCTGAGCAACTTACCTGAACCTGAGGAAACGGTCAGTATGAGGACAAGAATTAGGATCTTCATAGTGTGCCTTTCAAAATCCCGTTTTTTTTCCCTTTCTAAGCAAGGATTTCCAGTGCATATTCCTCTGTCTTTATATAAATGCAGCCTTGATCCTACACTTGACCTTCCTCTGCCCCAGTTCTGCTAGAAACGTTGCACTTTAAACAGAATTGATCTGAGAGTAAATATTTGCTGTCAGCTTTTCTCCATTTAGCAGTAGTTCTCTGATTAAAGGATGAGCTGCAGTGCCTTTTCCCAGGACTGTGATTAAAAGGGAGCACTGAATTCCTGATATCTCCATAGCCAAAGGCAGAAACTAGTTATTTTGTTCACTTTTAGCCATTAGTTATCCATTTAAAGCTGCTGAGGGAACTCACTTTCTTAGCGTCGGACGCAGCGCCTTGTGCAACTGGCATCACTTACAAGTTGGCATTCCCCAAGGACAGGATGATTCCCCAGCATGGAATGGGAAGCCACCCCCATGGATCTGTCCAACACCACCACCTTGCAGGCCAAAGCATCCAACAGAATCCTCCCAGGCACACAACTGACCCTTGGGACACTCTAGATCTGTTTGCCATGCAAGCTCCTGGGACCTCAGTTATTTAGTATGTGCCAGAATAGTTCCCACATTGCTTTGACTCTTGCCCAGAAAATCAAACAAGAGTGGCTGTGGGAATTCAGTTTCCCCTGTCAGATCCCCTGATTCTCAGGCTTCAACTTCAGTACAAAAATTAATGGTTTTTTTGAAAAATTATGGCCTGATTTCAGTACTGAAAACACCCTAAGGAATTACAGGGATGAGCTAGACACAAGACCTCAGCACTTATCTAACTGAAGCCACTTGCTAGGCTTTGTTTCCAGCAGATACAGGCACCATACTTTATCACTCTACCACAACTACCTCACAACAAAGCCACAGAAACACTTCTAGCAAGATTCAGAAATGCACTGGGTTTTAAGTGCTTAAAGGCTGTCCATGGGAGTTGGGAGGGAAACTGCTGCCTTCAAAACAAGTTCACCCATTGCGGACTGTTTACAAGGCAGAGATTTGTCTAACCATGTTCATTTGGAGGATCCTGTGTGTAAAATTCCTACATTCACCTTCAAATCACAGTACCACTTGAATTAGGTGGCACAGGATCATTTTAAGAATTTCCCAAATGAGAAGAACTCAAGAAAAGACACGGGAGCACGCAAAGCACCAGGGCTCATTTTTAATACGGAAGAGGATAAAGTTGTTTCTGGTTGTTAGGTTGTCAGATTGCAGGGTGGCAGCCAATCACAAGGATGCACACTGAGGGGAACAGAGTCCTCAGATGACAAATGAAATCAGGTACATATGACTCACACTCCAAATACTTTGAGGTAATGACCCACAAAGGCAATGCACTTCTAAGACACAACAGAAACAACTGCCCCGGTTGGGTCTTCATGGCTGTTGGATTCATTGCCCATTGTTGCTGCGAAATCCTAGAAAAGAAACCTCTTGAGCCCTGGTACACTCTAGGAAAGAGTTCGTGTGCCAGTTAGCAGGGCTGCATATGAGCATAAACTGTGCTAGGAACAAGCCATGCCTGGGTGGGGACAAGCAGACACAGCGCCAAACAGGAACCTCACTGGGGCCACATTACTGGCTAGTGCCACACCAGGTGTATGGTGTACCCAAGGGACAGCTTTGAGAGAGGTGGATGTGGGTGCATATTCCGAAAAGGGGTGGGCATTTTATGCAAGCCAACTTGGATTTCAGCACTGGGAACATGATAAAAAATGCTGACTGAAACTTTGTTCAATCAAAAGCCAGAGCCTATTCTGTACATCCAGTCTCCTTTTTAAATGCAGCTGAAGAGGCTCTCTTCCAGCTCTTGGACACATTCACCTGTAGCACGGTCTGCCCTTCCTGCTTCCCAGTTCTCCTTAACTGCTGCCTGTGCCACAGGGAGGCCAGTAATATTCTTCTGTGGCTACAGCAACACCAGAGTAATACAATGCAGAGGATTTAAACTGAGCTGGAGATTCTCAAGAACAGAGCTTGTTGCACTATGTCCAACTTTTCTGCCACCAGAGCCAAGACCACACTCCCTCAGGTCAAGAAGGAAATCTTGCAATACACTGTCTGACCTGCTTCTGTGGTGCTTTCTTTGCAATCAGTCATGCTGCTGCTGATACGGTAATGAGACACAAGAAAGAGAAAGCTCAAGCCATTTGAAGGCAAAGAACTTGGCATTCAGAGCCCCAAGGTCCTTATTGTTTTCCAGCACACTTCAACACCAACTTGCCATGGCAGTTTGGATAACATTTAGCTTTCAACTTCATCCCTAGAAAAGGAAACACCTGTCTCTTGCATGTGAGTAACAGTTCATATTCCACCAGAAGATGAATATGTAGAATTTATTCCTAACTGCCAAGCCACAGCACTGTAGCCAGTCCAGTAGGAATTTTAAGTGTTGAACTGGGTTTAAAGATTTTCCTCTTAGAGTAGCTACTAGGAAATGCTCCCAGTAAAACTGTAGTAAAGCTGAGTGGGGGTTGAAAATAAAATTGTTTAATGAAATGAAAGTTCCTCTTCAGAACTCTGGCTTTGCTTTGTGGCATCCAGAGAATGAAGATGTTTGCTATTTCACTTCTCTGAATCCTGGCTTATTAAGCCTGTAATGAACTTGGTAAGTACTTCTCCTATCTCTACACAGATACATTATACAGTCCAGTGTATTCATGTTATAGTAAAATTGGCTTCATTCACTGTCCATGTCAGAGGTGCTTTGGGGTTGAAGGTGCTCAACCCAAACAGAGACAGTACCTGGGAAAGAGGTAGAAACTGAGGGTGGGCAGCATGGGAACAGGGAGAAGGGAAGGTCTGTGAAGAAAACAGGCTCATGCTGGTGGGAGGAAAGGCAAGTCTGATCAGGGTGCAGCATTGTCACCACTCACAGGTAATGCATCTCCATAGGTACCACCTGCCTAGTGCTAACAGGCCAGGCACAGCCAACAGGAGGAGGATGAGGTATTTTCCTTTGGGGTAGAAGGGTGAAAAGAAGCATTTTTAGGAAGCCTCTGCTTTCAATAGATTTAAGCAGTGGAACCAATTTTATATTTTCAGACTTAAAGTGCTCTGAATTCTGGGTTTACAAGGAAGTCTGTTTTCACTGCATTTTCTCTGCACTGGAGACTGTAATTGAAGCATCAGGTTAGGAAATGCCACTAAATTTGTGAAGAGCAACTGGCATTCAATCTGAAATTCAATACTTTGCAGAAGGCTTCGTAGTCATATTCAAGACAGAAAGTCATTTTATCTGTGCTAAGGAAACAAGAGGCATGGCCATGCAGACCAACAACTACCTGCTCTTGTAAGAAAAGAGCATTCTTCCCTTCCTCTAGAGACCAGTTGCTGGCATTTACTGATAAGGACTCTACCACAATTACCAGGTCCTACAAGCCAGTGTGGTGAGTGGTGCCATGGCACATGGAGAAGCGACAAAAGGTGAAGCTTTTGCCTCAGACCAAAACCAGGGCAGAACAAAATGGAGGTGGTGTGAAAAATGAGACAATAAGTGTTTCCAACATGTTACCTGATGCCCTACTGCTGTTGCTTCCACATCCCCACGAACAGAGGGGCTTTCACGGGAAGATGACCCAGACACCACACAGCACTGGGGAGAAGCCATAAGTCTAGTCTGCAGCTTTGTGAAGGCTTCTGGTTGCAGCAGCAGCAACGGAGCTCACAATGTGCCTGATCAGGATAACATTTTATTTCCTCAATTAACCAGACTGAAGTTTGAGAAGACTTTTAGAGAGGGCTTTCAGAGCAGACAGAAAAAGCATATGGGCACACAAATATGCATATTTTTAGAAAGGACAAAAGTTGTAATTAAACCCTGACAAAATGCAAAACTTCCTGAAACTTGAGGGGGCAAGATGGAGACAGACTCTTCACGATTTAAGGACTGAACTAATCTACCAGCAAGTTCAAGATTCCAAACCTGTTGGGGTGGAGGGCAGGGGTTGTATCCAATCCACACAGTGAGCTGTTTAAGAAAGAGGAAATTAAAGAGTTTCTCTTAGATAATTATTTTCAGACCACTTTCACTCCCAGCAATCAAGTCAGCTCTCTTCCCAGACAAATAGGAGAACAGTAATTTCTCTTTGTGAGTGAAATTTTGATAATTGCAAGATGCATTTTCATTTAAAATGTAAATCGTCCAGCATCATCACATGTCTGTACTCTGAAAACAGTCTAAACAACATCTCAGACACTGAGGAGCTATTCCTGATCCTTTGTTTCCTGGACATTTAGATGACAGATGAAAGTTAATGATGTCCTTTCAGCTCAGAGAAATTCAAAACAACATATTCTTCCCACATACACACTAGTTCTTGCTGCATGGCATTGGTAAAATAAAAGGCTCCCTAGAAATCCTTCCCCATGTGTAACTTCTTCCTCACACATGCAGACTAAAAGTTGTATTGACATCAGCTGATAGGGGTAGGAGAAAGGCTTCTAGGTTTTGCTCAGACTAACAGAGGTCGAGACCTGTTCAGGGATGCCAACAGAGACTCGGCTTTGATTCCCTTCTGATCTTGTCTGCATGTCCCATGAGAAACTAGCATTCGATTGTACAGCCAGTGCAGACACTGCCCATGGGCTCCTGAGTGTTCTCCAGCCCTTGACCACCTGGGGTGGTGAATAAGTCTTTTTTTTTTTTTTTCCAATTTCTATAAGTGCTCTCCTGAGATGGTACTGTCTGCCCTGCTGGCTGCATTTCCCAACCCCACATAGAGCTTTTTGCTGTAAAGCACTTGAAGATTTGGTGGTCAAAAGGAGAGACAAAAGTGAAGACAAGTGAATATAGTGACACCTCAGCTTCCTACACGGTATTAAGGAAGAAACTAGATGCATTTTGCAAGTCTGGAGTTGAAATCATGGCAGTTTCATAGCCAGCAAGGGCTGCCGATGCTCCAGAATAACTCACTGAGTTGTTCTGTGTCAAGACTGGAAACCAGTGGAACTCATGTCTTAACAGTATTTTAATGAAGACTAAAGGAAATAAAGGCAATATTTCAGTAAGCACAAGGAGGCAATGCCTAACTCATTTTGCACTGCACTTTTGAGGTGCACCATATGTGCTGGTCTAACGAACACAGCTTCAACATACAGTTTCTACTGCTGTTGCTGGAAGTGGACTTTGAGAGTGAAGCAACAGAAAGCACATATTATAGCAAACAAAACCTCAATAACACACACTGCATGACTGTTCTGAGACATCACAGGCTGCAGCAGAATTTCTGAGGCCTCACTCATTACTTTGAGCCTTTGAAACTTTAAATATTTATATTACCTGTGCCTGACAGGTCAGCAGTAATAGCTCTTACAGAGTCACTGGCACAACTTTGTAGCTGATGCAACGCAAACATTACCTCCAGACCCAAAAGATTGTTACCTGAAAAGCCAAAGTGCTATAATTTCTTCAAATTTTTATTTATTTTTTTTTTAAGGTTTGCTGACCACACTGATAATTTTCAAGTTTTTCTCCCTAACTCTAGGGCATGTTCTCAGATAGTTCTGCATCCTTTTGCATTCTTGGTGAAAGTTACTTGCAAACACCAGTCAAATCAAGGCCTGGTAAAACTTGAAATCCTAGGCGAAATCAGTCAAGACATTCACCTTCCACTTCTGAAGCCATTGACTTCCAAGTAATAACCATTGTCATGCCCTGTCTTTTGTAAGTCTCATGCTGTCATCTGTTGAAAGTGATTTGCACGGCTGAAGTATTCTCAGCCTTTCTGGCATTCAGTCACATTATCAGCATTTCCTTTTAATGCTATTTGAACACCTTAGCCTTCGGCATCAGTGTAATTCAACGTACAAAGGGTTGTTTCTGGCTACAAGTCACGAGAAGGTGCAAATTCAGAGGAACATGAGTCATGAATATTTAGCATTAATTAATTTTTTAAAAGTTATTGCTTCAAGTTTTAAGCTTTCTCTCAAATAAAAATAATAGAAAATTTTGTAATTTTCCACAGGCATTAAGATCCATAACCAGAAATATCAGAAGTGCAAATTTCAAGGATTCTTAAATACCAAAGCTGACATTTTCATCTCTCATTTTTAGGGTCTCTGAGAAGTTACACAAGGTTTTAGACATTAGATAAAAAGTCACTGACGGCAAGCTTAAACCTTAAAATTTAAAGTTTAAGCATACATTTTAGATAATTACTTTAGTCATGAGCAGAAAATCCAAGAATTAGCCAAACAGACTATTCCAGGCACTGTTTTGCCTCATGTCCTGCACAGCAGCAACCAGGCATTTAGGAAGGGATTCAAAAGTGTCAGGGTACACATGAAACCACAAAGACTTTCAGATGCTGAAATGGACCAATTTAAGTGCTTGAGGTTGGACTGTACAGGCATGAGCTCAAACTGTATGATCGTACAGAGGCTGAATGGATATACCATGTCCCATTGGAAACTCCTATTCCTAGTTCTGTGAGACTACAAAATGCAACTTTAACCAGCTGCTATTTTCAAGTTAGCTCAAAATCTGTGAGGAAAAAGGTAAATGTGGATTAGTCCAATTCTTCCCCAGGCTGAGGGCAAAACTATGATTCTACTCAAGTTCTCAGCTGCTGTGCAAACATCACAGCATCAGAGGAGGTTAAGACTCCAATTTATCCCTATATGGCCATAACCAACTGCTCAATCACAAGTTCAACATCTTTCTTGCCACTGGAGGCTCTGGAATTGGTGCAAGTTCCTGATCCCAACATTAGACAGTAAATAGGCAGTAGAATAGGCACTGACCAGAAGCTCTCTGTTTTGCTAAAGGAAGCCACATATAAAGGCATGACTGTGATAAGGAGCTCCTTACAGGGCATCCCATCACAGAGTGTGCCCAAGAGAAGCAATTCTATGACACAATTCAGTGCTGCCATTGCAAAATGACCTTCAGCCACTGCTGTCCCAGTGCTGCTGTTGTATCCTGGCAGTTAAAGCCTTTGTCTAGAACTGCTGCATGCCCACAAATTCCAGGATAGATGATCCATACTGCAGGATCTTCAGTACAGGTGCAGACCAAACCCTGCGCAGTTGGAGATAGCTGCCTACAACAGCAAAGGAAATTGAACTCTACAAAGGCCCAGTACTTACACTGATGTGAGCACAGCTGGAAACCAAAATCTGATTGATGTTCCTGTGGCACTGGAGCTTCTGCCTAGACAGAACATGTGGGATGCCCTGCAGGTCTAATGTACTATCAGAAAAATAAATCCTTTCTGCAGCTGTGAATATCTCTTGGCATTGCAGTGATGAATGCAAGTGGAGGACCACAGAATACACTGAGGCAAGATGCAAATGTATAATAATGAAGAATAAAAAGCCCCAAGAATTCACTTCCAGTCCTGGTTCAATGGATTGTGCATAGCTGCAGCTATGATAAAAACACCACCACAACCAAGGATGCAGTTAGCCCTCATGCTCTTTAGAGACGCTCCTAGAAACAGCTCAGTTGTGATCACACAAGTGAGGCAAAGGCACTGACTGCAGAAGTTGCTTACCCGAGACCATAGATTTGCACTATTTGCACAATTAAGTGCAAATAGTTGATGAAGAATTGGAGAAAAATGTACAAGGACAGAACACCCCAACATACCAGTGCCTTAGTGAGTGCATACCACATAGTGGAAGCCCTCTGCAAACTCAATTCTTGAGGCGAAGCCCTCAAAGACAAAAATCAGGTACCCAACCCTCCTCCTCCCACAGCACATACGCATATACCTCTAGGCAACCACTCAGCACAAGCACAGTTAGGAGTGGCCATAAAACTCAGGAACAGCTTGGTAGCTCCTTCTACTCTGTCTGACCTAGTCTTGATCTCAACCCCAAACCTTGTCCTAATCAACCCTTTACCCCAGCACTGAGAACAACAGAGATCCTGCTCTCCCAGATTAGACAGGGCATGAAAACCTGTGTCCATGGTTGAATAGATACAGCTAAGTGGTGTATTTCTTTAAGTAAGACTCAATTACTTGGACCAATTAGTTTTATGAATTCATTCAAGGGCTGTGCTTGGCCATTTGACAACTGCTTAAATGAAACAGCCTAAAAGGAACTTGTCTTGCACATCTGTTGACACTTTTCCCCATGAATTGCTAAGGACCATGAAGGTGAATCAGCTCTGATTCAAGCATGCTGTTCTCAGAAGAGGCATTATCAGCCCAATCTTATTATTCAGCTCTGTGATGCTGCCTCTGTGCCCTGTATGGCTGCATTTAGCAGACAAACCTCTAAGAAAAAGATACAATTACTTTTCCTGATGTTCTGACCACAATAACAAATATCCTAAGGACATTTGCACCAGCAAAATGCAATCCCATGGCACTAGCAGAAAGCACAAACGTATACCTTAACATGGATAAGCCAGCTCCAACAGTGACTCAAGTGATGCTCCTGAAGCATTTTCTGCAGCAATAAGTAGCACCTGAATTCAACATTCGTGTAGTGTTGGAGTTCCTCTGCCTTTTGAGGGTTCAGTGCCTGGAACAGCATCAAAGTCATCACCACCACCAGTGATTCTTAGCTTCCAAGTATTCATGCATCAAACCCCAGAAAACCAAAAGATTGCAGAAAATCACAGAATTGGTAGAGGTTGTTGTCTTTGGTTTTGTGGATTTTATAGTTCAAGCTTATGTCTTGCTGACCATTTTAAGGGCTTGCAGCGAGCTCTTGTGTTTTTTCTTGCTTTTAAGTAAAGATTCCCAGACTACAAGAGGCAAGGCCAGAGGGGAAATACCTTGTCACAGGTCTTAGAGCAAAAGTTATCCGAAGCAATTCACTCTTTACAAGTGCAGCTCCAGCAAGGTAGGAACATTTTGTGCAGTCAAGTTTCCCGGAGGATGACTTTTGTGGGAGTTAGCTATTAAGTGTTCCCAAACTAAGCCTATCAGCAAGTATTTTCAGAGATTAAATTTTACAGTTACACTCCAGCATAAACACTAGGACTCCACCAGCACATGTAAACAAGCCAAGTACAAAACATAGCACAAACATGCTGAATAGTTAGTAGCTCAATTTCTATACTGATACCATGGAATCACAGAATTGTCAGAGTCGGAAGGGACCTCTAGAGATCACCTAGTTCAACTCCCCTGCTAAAGCAGGATTGCCTAGAGCACTTTACTCAGAACTGCTTCCAGGCGGGTCTTGGAGGTCTCCAGAGAAAAGGACTCCACAACCTCCCTGGGCAGCCAGGTTTTTCCTCATATTCCAATGGAACTTCCCATGTTCCAGCGTGTGCCCACTGCCCCTCGTCCTGTCACTGGCAACCACTGAAAAGAGTCCACCCCCATCCTCCTTCAACCCACCCTTCAGATACTTACAAGCATTAATAAGGTCTACCCTCAGCCTTCTCCTCTCCAGGCTAAAGAGCCCCAGCTCTCTCAGCCTTTCCTCATAAGGGAGATGCTCCAATCCCTTAATCATCTTTGTTGCCCTATGCTGGACTCTCTCCAGTAGTTTCCTGTCTCTTTTGAATTGGGGAGCCCAGAACTAGATGCAGGGTTCCAGTTGTGGCCTCACCAGTGCAGAGTAGAGGTGGAGAATTACCTCTCTCGACCTACTGGCGACACTCTTCCCAGGAGAATTGACCCTTGGGGGACACCACTGGTTACAGGCCTCCAACTTGGCCCTGCTCCATTAATTACAACCCTCTGAGTCCTGTCACACAGCCAGTTCTCAATCCACCTCACTTCCCCCTCTTCTAGCCCACACTTCCTCATAGTTTCCTAATGAGGATGTTACGGGAGACAGTGTCAAAAGCCTTGCTGAAGTTAAAGTAGATGACATCTGCTGCTCTCCTCTCATCCAGCCATCCAGGCCTTCAGATTGGTCAAATATGATTTACCTTTGGTAAATCCATGCTGAGCACTTCCAACGATTTCCTGTTCTTTAAGTTGTTTGTAGATTATATCTAAAACAAGTTACTCCATTATTTTCCTAGAGAGAGGTGAGACTAATCGGCCTTTGGTTCCCTGGGTCCTCCTTCCTGCCCTTTTTGTAGACCGGAGTGATGTTTGCAGTCCTCAGGCACCTATCCTCTTCTCCATGATCTTTCAAAGATGATGGAAAGCAACCCGGCAATAACACCTGCCAGTTCCCTTAGCACTTGCAGGTGCATCCCATCAAGGCCCACAGACTTATGGATGTCTAGTTTGGCCGAGTGGTCTCCAACCCAGTCCTCCTGCAGAGGAAAAGTCTTCCTCTCTCCAGCTCTTCCCCATTGTCTCCAANGCCCTTTTTGTAGACCGGAGTGATGTTTGCAGTCCTCAGGCACCTATCCTCTTCTCCATGATCTTTCAAAGATGATGGAAAGCAACCCGGCAATAACACCTGCCAGTTCCCTTAGCACTCACGGGTGCATCCCATCAGGGCCCATGCACTTCTGGATGTCTAGTTTGGCCGAGTGGTCTCCAACCCAGTCCTCCTGCAGAGGAAAAGTCTTCCTCTCTCCAGCTCTTCCCCATTGTCTCCAAGGTCTGGGATTCAAGGGGGACAGTTTTATCAGTGAAGACTGAAGCAAAGAAGGCATTCGGTAGCTCTGCCTTCTTTGTGTCTTCCACCACTAAGGCACCCACCTCATTTGTCAGCGGGACTACATTTTCGCTAGTCTTCCTTTTTCTCTTGATATACTGAAAGAAGTTCTTTTTGTTATCTTTAACCTTAGGGTCAAGTTCAGCTCTGTTTGAGCTTTGGCCCTTCTAATTTTCCCCCTGCATAGGTTCACTACATCTTGGTACTCCTCATAAGTTACCAACCCCCTTTTCCAGAGATCATAAACTTTCCTTTTATTCCTGAGGTCACAACAAAAAAAATAACTTTTAGTCCAAACAAAACCTCTTAGAAACAATTCTGTGCAGAGAAAAGGATAGAAAGGTGTCATTTGTGAAGAAATTATTTATTTCAAATTAGTCTTTTCTTTTAGCAAGTGGGTGCATTGCAGTCAAGATGGGGCAGTGCCATAGCAAACAAGAATCACTTGACCTCTAGCAGCTCTGCTGCAGTCAATGCAACTGCGTTGTTCCAGCCTCATTCTACAGTTTTGCTCCTGCTGAAGCCATCCCATATTTATGAATCTGAGATTTCCCAGAAGGCAAATTTATTGCAATCAAGGTTTAATTACGGCCTGTGGTTACTTTTTAAATTACATAAATCCTTTGTCACAATACCGCCATACCAGTCACCAGTGTAGGCAAGCACAATACCTTCAACCTTTACTTACTTACATATCCTTGCTTCAGCCAGTATTTTTAACTGTATGTCATTTTAGTGTCTCCCAGACCAAGCCACACTGCAGATTAAATACAATGTTTATGAGCTATTTACCATGAAGAGCAAAAAAAAAAAAAAAAAAAGCATTTTATATGATCTCATTAATATTCCTTTTCACAAGGAAGATTTCCTGATAGCAGAGAACTCTTATCATAAATTATCAAGGAGATTATTGGATTTACATGTTTCTTTGATAACAGTTTTACAATGTTGTTATTGGAAACACATTAACACCCTACAAAAAAAAAAAGGAATAGCATAAAGCAAGATCTTATATACTGGGGATGCTGGAAAATAACTTGACACAAAGTTGCCTTCCGGAGATATATGCGAATGAAATGAACTAAATAGCATGAGTTTCACATT
Source organism: Nycticryphes semicollaris (assembly GCA_013400055.1). Taxonomy (NCBI): domain Eukaryota; kingdom Metazoa; phylum Chordata; class Aves; order Charadriiformes; family Rostratulidae; genus Nycticryphes; species Nycticryphes semicollaris. Next base: position 4,294 of record VXBJ01003248.1, on the reverse strand, counting down.
CAAGGCATACAAATGACATGTTTCCCTTCCAGAAATTATTTTTCCTATCTCAATAATTTATGATGCTAGCTAAGTGCCATGGAAGTCAGTGAAAGCCTGAATCCTTTTATAAGCTTTTTAACAGAAAAACACAAGTATTTCCACATCTAAACAAATAACACTGCTACTACCATTTTATGTCCCCCAGGATTGTGTAATAATGGCATGCAGTAGTTAGGTAATTGGAAGCAGCAAGAAAACAGCAGTAAAGCTTTTTGATAACACATCATCACAGTTTTCCCTGTAAAACTAAACTCTTCCATTTTCAGCTACCAAGACAAGCAGAGCAGCAGCTCCAGTAAACATTGCAGGTGTGTGCTGGCCTCAGTCCGTAAAGCTGCACTTTACTCATTTGGATCCTAAAGTAGATCCATTCCCCACATACATCAGGCCTTCATATCCCTGAACTGAAACAAACACCAAAGCACACAAAATGGCCTTTATCCTGGCTTCACCATCTTGGACCAGCATGTTTTCACAGCAGACAGGGACTGGAACATGCTCTTTTGCACGGCCTGTGCACAGGCTTTGGTTTGGTTTGGTCAGGCAGCAGATGGTGGTGTTTCCACTGGTCAAGGTGACTCACTTGGCAAGTGTTCTGCTTCAGCAGAAAGTTCCTCTCCATCGACATAACTACTTATCTGGAGTTAGGTGCCACCTCATGTGGCACCCATGTATGTCTGTATGACAGCTCTCAAATTAGCTGCAAGTCACAGTAAAGAATATGGACTATGATAGCCATTGGCCAGCAAATGGAAAATACCTAAACCTTAAAAATCAAACATCTTGGGAGATTGTTCCTAGACACTGGGGGTGAAGATGGACACAATGCTTTGCATGGGAAATAAATGCCATTGGCAGAGGTTTCACTTAAGTTGGTAATGCATCCAGTTATACTACAGAAAATGGCGCAAGATTCAGCTCTTACTTTTGACAGAAAGCAGAAATAGCAACCTCACCAGAGCAAGCATCACAATATTTAAAGCTGGCCAACAATCTCTTCTTCATTTCAAAATGCAAACTTCTGCAAACAGATCTTTGAAAAAATTAAATTAATTTCAGTGCTCCAAGTATACAACTTATCACTAAAGAAACAAGCAAGGATTGCACATGAGGCCTTTGGAAATAATTTTTAGATTAATTAAGTCTCTCCCATGCAGGGTTGCAATAGTTGAGCTTCTGCCTTGCTGCACAGTTCCAGGTAGAGCAGAAAGAAGTCCACACTGTTCATGTAGAGTCTGAGATGCGGGTGCAAGGTTGGACTAAGTGTTGTCTGTCTTCCAGGGGATGATGCTGAAATCTACTTATTTTGGCATGCCAGCGTTACAGACTTCACCGGGTCTGACAGATAGACTATGCAAGTAACACTCTAGATCTGGCTACTACATGAAGAGGAGGGAAGGGAGAATGATTCATCAACACAAGTAATTAGTGGATAAAGGAAACCCATGAACTGCCCCCTTTGAGTGAAATTGAAAAGCAAAGTGTTTTTGGCAGTAGCAGGAGAACTCTTGGAATTAAAAGTGCTTTTTAACAGCAGCTGACAAGGACTAATTGCTGCCATTGAACATCAGAGGATATGAGGAAAAAGGAGAGCTTGGATAACATGGGAGTCCTGCCAGGACATAAACAGTCATCCTAATGTTTTACCATCACCTTGCAAAGAGCAAGCAAAAAAATGAAAAATTTTAAAAGTCCTGCTGAGACACTGACACTGTGGTGTCCATTTGCTTGGTCGTTACTGCCACCTCTGAGAAATTATTCTTGATGTATCGGTACCTGCATGAGCAAGAGAAAAAAATTTAGCGTAGAGGTCCCAAGCCCACCTCAACATTTTGCTTCCATCCTCATGATGTAACACTTGGGATCAAGGAGCTATTTGCAGCACTCATCCAGAACATGGTAACTAAGTGGAGTAGCAGAGAAACGCCTGCATGCAAAGTACCTGGAAGGGCCAATCCAGCATCTCATACTGAAGAGAGTCAGCAAAGATTAAAGTACTCCCTTTCAGGGGAGAGAGCATAACACACACATCTGCTTCCTGTGAGACACTAAAAATGCTGTTCACACCATGACATTAGTACTGTGGGCTGTCAAGGCTCAGCTTCAGAGTCAGGACAGCTCACATGCAGAACTGTTTGATCACCACCAGCATTCCATCAGATAATTAACCAGGCGTAAACTGGAAAGGAACTCCATTTTTTCAAGGTACTCAGTATATATAATGAGAGGTCATTTTCACAAGCTCCATCATAAACAAGTAACTTCTTTCCCAGGCTAGCGATCCATAATTCTTTCACCCCTTTCTACAGATTATGTTGTTAAGACTTGCACTTCCTCTTGTCACTGTTCTGAACACTCTCCAGCCACTCCATTACCATCCTTGAAGCTTAGTGCTAACACTGGATGCCATAGCCAACAGAGGATTCGTTGCACTGTAAGCAGCAGGAGGACTACTTCATACATCTCATAGACTACAAAACACCAGCTACTTAATATTCCATTTCAGACACTTTTCTGCAGAACTGCAATCTCATCAGATTTCCCCCCATTTTGTGCCTGTGGAGCTAATAAATTCCAGATAACTGTAAAATTTGCATTTGTTCTTACTGAATTGCAAGCTATTTTTCAGCCAAACTGCAGCTACCTTTGGTCTGAGGCAGCACTGTTTTGAGTGGGGAGAGACTAGATGACCTTCAGATTTCCATTATTCTACAGCCTATTCTCTAAGTGACTTGGACTTCACTGCATGTAAGAAAAAGCCCAGTAAGAAGCAATCCTTGTAGATTTTATTAGATGGTTGCAAGTTGTTCATAACTAAACTGGACTTCAGGTCAAGTGAATATGAAGTTATCCCTAAAAAATGGTGAGACAACTGATGCAGGAACATTCAGCACAGGTATAAATTGTCTCGAAGGAAAACCCTCTATGGAGGAAAGAGGAAAAAGCTCTAATGTTCAGGCTGATCAAGTTGTTCCAGATTGTCATTGTCAACAGCTACACTTCTAATCCTGCGGTCTTTAATGAAGACAGGAGTTCTCTGCATCCATCAATATTCTGCCTGGCTTTCACATCCCACTGGAACCTGTGATTCCAATCGAGTTCTTCCACAAAACTTGATGTAAAAGGACCCAAGGCTCATGACTAGGCACTGAACTGCAGCTGTGGAGACTCTGGGTCAACTTTTCACTCTGCAGTTTATTGTACAGGACACAGGAAGGCTATAGTGATCACCTATAATGCCGCAGTTTGAAAATGGGAAAATAAGTAATTCTGTCTTTTCTACATCATTATGTTCTTCAGAGTTAAAATGAACAGACTGTAAAGGAAAGAGCATAGAAACGTATCATGTTCCAGGGGGTCTCCAGCACAAAGACAAATAAAATAACTTTGGGTTATTCACAGTTTTTCAAAGGCAAGGGATAAAAATAAGATATTTTAAACCATGCTAAAAATTGTTAAAAACACCAGATGGAAATTTATATTTTTCAGAAAAAAAAATGAGAAAGGGAATTTACCTCTTATTTCTTTTCAAATATTAGACAACATCAATAATTAATACTACCTCTTCTTCCAAAGACATACCAATTTAACGTCACAGATGCTGATAATATATTCAAGTCCAAGAATGGATTTAAAGAGGACTTACCCTGCTCAGGTAGCTGCTCTTGGATTTCATCCACAATCATTTGATTTTGCTGGAAATCTCTTTCAGAAGGCCTTTCAAATCAGAGAGCTTAAGAATTTAAAAAAAAAAAAAAAAAGAGCGGTTTTGTTTATATAAAGTAACCCATTCCAGCAGATGACTGCAGCTTGGTATGAAGGCAAAGGAAGAGAACAAAACAAGCAAGCAGTAGTAGTAAGTATCTTAAAATAACCCAGAACATACATAACCTAGAAAATCACAGAATCATAGAATTGTTGATAAAAATCATCACTAAACCATGTCAATAAGCACTATGCCTACCTGTCTTTTTAATACCTCCAGGGATGGTGACTCACCACTTCCCCGGACAGCCTGTTCCAATGCTTAGTAACCCTTTCGGTGTAAAGCTTTTTCCTAATATTCAATCTGAACCTTCCCTGGTGCAACTTAAGGCCATTTCCTCTTGTCCTAGCACTTGTGACTTGGGGGAAGAGACTGACCCCCACCTCTCTACAACCTCATATCAGGGAGTTGTAGAGTGNCTCTCCTCATAAGATTTATTCTCCAGACTTGTCACCAGTTTCATTGCCCTTCTCCAGACCTGCTCCA
>VXBJ01003247.1:319250-404015 GCA_013400055.1 Nycticryphes semicollaris | reverse complement strand
GCTGGTCTCTGTGGCAATCTCAACTAGCCTGGCCTAGCTCCAGAATTCTGACAACTGAGATGTCTCCCAATACATTGTAAAATATGAATGTCATTTTTGGTTCCTAAATCTGCATGCAGTCGTTTAGACAACTGATAAAAATATTACTTTCCACAATGACCCGTCAGTACAGTTATCACTGAACTAAACATGAAATAAATTGTGGCCACCTGTTTAAAGTGTTTCTTTTTAACAACACCACTTCATTATGAATTCATGCAGTTATTTATGAATTATATCTTCAGGGCTATTTCAAAGTGGTTTGGCAAGACCTAGAAAAGAGCAATGCAGTATATCCTGGACATTATATTTGAAAGCAGCAATTGGCTTTCTTAAACTGACACACACACACACAAAAAGCTTTCAGTCGCATTACTCAGAATACATCCTTTTTGTTGGCCCAGAGCAACAGAAAGACTGAATCCCAAGTACAAATCCCAGAGACACCAGCAGCAGCCAGCACAATACATAACATTCTCAGTTGTGTCCAATCCATAGCCCTACATAGTGGAGTATTGGCATGGCTATATGAGAACATGAGAAAACGTTCTCAGCCATGGCTGCACATTTCTGTGTCACCTCCAGGAGCTGCTCCAGAGCGTTCCTGTGCTGTACAACTTGCACCTTTGCACAGATTGAAGATCTGAGTGGCCAATTGCTCAGCTTTTTCCTTCCCTTTCTTCTCCTCTTGTGACCAGCTTCTCACTGTTCCGAGTGTCAATCATTCCAAGCAGCTCTAAGGCACGTGCTTTCTTGTTTCCTATAATCAGACAGGGTTTGTGAGGGGCAAACCTCTCCTTTTCTTAGATGGAAAGGTATTGGAAATGCAGGACCTGAGCGTGGCTGGGGCTGGGAGTGAAGTTACTGTTCTGAAATGGTGCATTGTTATTCACCAAATCAGCTCTTTTCCCAAATTACAGCAGAATAGCAAATGCATCTTTTACTGATTCAGGAAGCCGAAAGGCTGCTTTGTTATGAAATGATCTTCAAGCCTCAAGCAAGCATTTTCCCTGCCCCAAATGCTTATTTATAATCCTGCTTACAGAAAAATATATGCTGTACTGCACAATAAAAGTAAACTCCACCATAATTGCTCTGAACCTTGCAAATTGGGAGTTCTGTCGTTCTGTGTACAGCAATTAAGTGCCTGTCCCACTTTGGGGAAGATACTATAAATGCTAAGATAGCTGGAAGATTATGCCTGGTATTGATAAAACCATTAATCAATATAAGGATGTTGTACTTCGTTTTACTATGTCGCATTTTTTCATAAAGATGTTTATCTAAAAAATGGTATTTGAACTCACCATACCACCTCTTGACAGGCTGAGGCACAATGAGTAACTCTTTGGGATAGGAGGGTGCTTTAACAGTAATTCATGAAAGAATTCCAAGATGCATGTACAAGCAAGGCGATTTCATGAATGTCATGTGAGCCAGGTGGAAATGGCTAACTTTTCAAGTGTACATGGCAACTACCTACACAGAACCTACCTACTGCACAATTGCTATTATCAGGTAGCAGGACAGGTTAAAGCTTTCACAAAAGCTCAGCAGAGCAAAATAAAGAGTTGACTGCATTCTCTACCCATATATTTAAAATATTAAGGTGGTCTTCTTGAGCAAGCCTGGATAATTTAGCATTGAAACTGAGCAGATATGTCTTGCCCTCCTTCTACAAAACTTGACAGCTGAACTCTGAATTCTAACTAGGTATCATCACAAACATAGGAATTGCAATTTAACTCTGTGCAGTCATGTTCAAAGGCCTCAGATTTCCTTATTATTCCTTTTACAGTGGAGTCGATGATCACTTGAAACAGACTACCAAACATAATCCTAGTATCAATTAATTTAAACCAACTGTCATAGTTACAAAGTGGCGCTCATAAAAATTGTTCTGTTTACTGAGTACTATAGTTTTGGTATAAATTCACTGTCCTTGCTTCCTTATAAGACTGAATCATGCTTGAACTTTTACTATACAGATGCAACATATACGGTGATCAATACTTAGGCTGTTCATTTGCTGCAAACCATCACTTTTTGGAATTTGCACAGGTTAGTGAATACTTAAAGTCATGAGGACATTTTAATGGCATTAATGTTTAGCAGCAACATCAGAACATTTCCATAGGAGTTAAGAACACACTCTACATTAGACATTCCCTCAAATTCTCATTACACTTTGTACTCCTGTTTAAACAATGAGCTTTCAAAGCTGACCAGGACATGACAGAACAGGAGCATATTAATATTGGAAGATTTAATAAAGTTTTAGCTTAATAAAAATATCACGTTCTTTCTACTGATATTTCTTAACACATTTAATTTTTAGTTCAGCTAATACCCAAGTCTTTTATTAATCCTATGAAAATATCTCATACATGAACAAAAACAAACATGCTTTTTGCATACCGTTAGTTTCTGCAAATTTCTGAATATCAGTCAGAGTTTTTAGTTCTTTGCTTGGGCAAGCTGATACACACAAAGCAAGTGACTTGATCCTCTGATGTACTAGATCAATGTTGCATGGATCCAAGAAGAACACATACCTAGGAAAGAAAAGAGCTAAATTACTTCTATTTTAATTAAAAATTACACTGAACAAAATAAAGCTGGGAGTTGGAGTTGATGACCCTTACAGATCGCTTCTGATTTTCATTTCAAACTAAAGGATTCAGACAAAATTAACCTTCTGTCTACCTGGAAACACAGGAAATTTGTTATTAGCATAATTGTATGGGTCAAAAGAATTCAGGTACTCATATGCGTGACAATTATATGGATATTTATATACTTCTGGATCACACAGAAAGGACGTTCGTTCAACTCTACCACTTTCAAGCCTATTAAAATGGTGCTGTTGATAAAAATAACAGCACTTCAACTGTGCCTCTTCACAGATAGAGGTTTAAGCATTCACAACCAAAGCTGCACTCTGCCTCTAAACTTGACTTCAGGATTTCCAATTTTTACAATAAGGACCCAACAAATACCATGAGGTTATACTTATGCTACAAAAAAATGACAGAGTCCGTGGCTATTTTAACCAATACACATTATACCAGTAATTAAGAACAGCGTTTTGATTTAGATTGATTTTCCACACCATAGGTTTATACGACTGAGCAGATTACTGTAGTATTTATTTTGAAATAAAAACTGTTCAGACATTTCAAGTAGACCTTATCTAATGTTAAAGTGCAGTATTTTAAAGAGATCCTATATGATAAGTCACTGGCATTTAAAAAGCCACTTCATCATACTTATTATAGCTTCCCAGCCAACACCTTCTCCTGGCTATACACATTTAATCACAAGTGCTAACCATATAATATTGTCCGTTCATGGTGTAATAAAGATACAGAACATTAAAGAAGTCTTTCAAATTCTTACAGTTCTGGTGATGTGCTATGCATTGAAATATTCTATGCACGTTATCCAACTTCAACACTGGAAAACAACAAGAGCCATATAAAATGCCACCTCTATTTTTGCAGTCCTCCCAATAGGACTTTTTTTGGTAATCAATAAAAATCCCTTCTGCTCCCAGAAAGCATTTAGGCGCTGCCTCAATGCTTCCAGTCTACGCGCCAATTGCTGACTTTCCCCCATACAAAGATGGTTGTATCACCCACTCTCAGCATACAAGAATTATTACTACTTAGTACAGTTTCTCAGTCCTTCAAGGCATCCTGTCTTACTTCCCGCAAGTCCATGTCAGCTCTATCAACTGTAATCTTACAACATTCCCTTTCTTTGTCCACACCTCTATGAAAATTATCCACTACTACTTCTGGTTTGGTTTGGTTTGGTTTGGTTTTTTTTCCACTTAAGACATACTGTGCACCTCTGGACTCCATAAATAATTAAAGTCTAAGAAGCAACTGTAAACATAAGAACTTCTGTGCCACACACCCAGTGGTGGGACATGTACAAGGTACGCACATGTAACTCACCAGCGAACTACAACTTGTACCAGCCAGTGCATAGGATGCTCTGGGGTCAGGCAGTGGGGTCAGGTGGGTGGCAGGTCTTTGCTGGGAGGACCTGTGAACATGGGGGACCTATGGGATGAGTGTGTGCACACTTGCTAGCAAGTACCACGCTGGACCAGCTGCCAAGCAGAAGGGACCCATGGGGCCGGGAAGGGGGTCCAGGATTTGAGTGGAGAGGGAGGGTGGGCAGAGGAGCTGTGCCGTATGTGGGGCATCCACAAATGCGGGTGTCACCATGAACCTGGAGGTTGTCATGTGTGTGTCTGCCCTAGTGACCACCTGTCTGTGCCAGCCCATGAGGAGGAGGGGACATGGCTGTCTGACCCTGTGTTTGATGTGTGTCCCTTATGTGGGCGCTGCTAAAGGCCAGTCCATGTAACCAGCCATGTCAGTGGCCTGTGCATGTCTGTCCCCACATCCCTCTGCCCAGGCAGAGACCCTGGGTCCTGGGGTGTAGGGGGCTTGGCTCCAGTGGCCGGGCAAGAGGTTGCTCCAAACATTTCTTAAGACATACAACTGAGAGAAGCCTAAGGAAACCAAGCCAGGAATGTAGACATTAACAAGCTAGAATCCAACCCACTCCTATAGTCATTTCAACTCAGGACCAAACTGTAACGTAAGGGACAGAAGAAATGAGAATATTTTATAAAATCAATACATCAGTTTTTAAGTCAAGCCTGGAAATTTAGAGACACAATACAACCATATTGCCATATACGGTTTTGAGAGAAGTGTGCTGTGTTGGCATACCCTTAAACAGACACATGTAACTCAAATACAGCATTGCATGGTTCAAAGACAGTTCTGAGAGCAATGAGCCAGCAGCAAAGCAAACCCCAGGCTATCAAACCTGTGGCTTCAATCTATGGTGTAGGAAGACAGAAGTAAGATTATCTTTTTTAAATTTCTGGGAGCAAAAACAAGAATCAAAATGCTAGGCACTGCTATTACAGAGGAAAAAGTATTTTGTTTTTTGTTTTCAAAGCTACGACTTATTGAAAGTAAGTTATTTTATTGCAGAAAATTCCATGCTGTGTTACCACAACAGGTTTTGTTTCTCATTAGATGAATGTACTTAGATGCCTTCTGCTGCAATTTCAGTTATTCAGAATCAACAATAGACTAATTTGTTCATAAGAAAGTAACTTAGATTTGCAATACAAAGACAGAAGTAAACAAAGTAATCATATTGTTAGAGATGCTTCAACACTGCAAATGAAAATTTGTTTGCTACTGGAAATTTGGTGTATCAGATCTACAACCTAGGGAGCAGATTTAGTCATCTTTATGAAGTATCAGTCCANGGGAGACCTTATGGTGGCCTTTCAATAGTTAAAGGAGGCTTATAAGAAAGATGGGGACAGACTTGTTAGTAGGGCCTATTGCAACAGAACAAGGGGTAATGGTTTTAAGCTAAAAGAGGGTAGATTCACACAAGACATAATGAAGAAGGTCTTTACTGTGAGACATTGGAACACATTGCCCAGAGAAGCTGTGGATGCCCCATCTCTGGAAGTGTCCAAGTACTGTCAAGGATAGGGCTTTGAGCAACCTGATTTAGTTGAAGATGTCCCTGCCCATAGCAGGAGATTTGGACTAGATCATCTTCAAGGGTCCCTTTTAAGCCAAATCTATTCTATGCTTCTGTGATTCTTTGATCTTAACAAATCACTTTCTGAGAAGTCAAAAAGAAACTTTGAAATATGGATGATTAAGAAGTTACATGACTAAATGTAACTGCATATAACTTTTAATGTCTACCTTCTATAAACACAACAAAAAACTGGAAAATTGGAAATTTAAAGCTCATCTTTAAGCTGATTCATATACATAAAAGAAAATACAGAAAGAGTTTATTTCACTTTTCAGAAGCCACTGTTGTCTGAAAATAAGGTCAATAGCAAGTTATCTATCCTGATGCATATGGTTCAAAACAAACTTCAGTTTTTCAAAATGCATCATAAAATTTTTCAATGAATCTATATGATAACATTCCTTATGGTTTACTGTAATTTTTGTGCTTATATTGCAATGTGTTTGTTTTTTCACTTCTGAAAGAAAAATACGGATTTCTAAGCAAGTAATTCACAATATAATTTCAAAATGACAGGAGGTTAAAAAAACAAAGCATCAGCAATTTTGGCTTCTGACTGGTAGCTTCCTAGACAAGTGCCCATGTGAAGTACAGCAGTCTGCTCTTCCTTTGCAAAACTGGGAAGACCAAACATAATTTAGTACACTACACCTTAAATCTGGAAGCACAGTGGCAGGTCATTCGAACAAGTGTATCTTACCTTCAAGTTTTTATACACTCTCACATTTGCCAGTGTCATTGACTTTCTGTCAGCCCTCAACATCTCTTTATAGGCAAAAGGGTACTTTACAGAAAAACCATTTGCTGTGATCTACAAGCATCTTATGACAATAACAGAGAATTGAATTATCACAGGCATTCTAAACAATTAGGAATAGGGCAGGTACAGTTTCACTCAAATTCTTCGCATGCTTTTTGCAAAACCTAAACCCCAAGCGTTTTCCTGAGTCAAAGGCATTTATTAAGGTGGAATGGAATGCCACCCCAACTCTTCTCTAGAGCAGCACATACATATCTTCTCATTCTTGAGTACAAGAATAATACAAGCAGCAAACTAGTGGTGATTGAAATATAATAATAAGACTGAACCAGCATTTCTGACAGACATTTGGCTGCCACAGTCATCATTTATTTGGAAGTGAAAGGTCATTTTTTAACCCACTTACAAGTGACAAGACTTGAAAAGGAAGGACCTTATTTGAAACAGATATATTTAATGAGAGTTCACTGGCAATCTCATGTCCGACTCCAGAGCAAAGCCTATTAAAGTTGTACCGTTTTATTTGTAAAAATAAAAGATTCTCTCTTTGTTGATGAGACCAGGCTGTGAAATCCTCCTTTCCAACATAAAATCTCACTGGTTTCAGAGTAACTGATGCACACGGATCAAATCATACCCCCGTGAGGACTCTACTGTACCACTTAGGTTTTCATCTCCACACAGACCACATCTATTTCACTTCCTCATTACAGTGCCTATGAATTGCTGTCATTTACAAGGAAGATGATGTTATTTTTACAGATGATTTAGCTTTTCTGCCTTGGATGGGGAAATGAAGACAAAATCACCTTGCAAGCGGAATGAAACAAGAAGAACTTCATGTTTCCAGAACCACGTATGTAGAGCCCTTTCTTTCTCTACAGAAGCTGAAATGTACAGGCAGTAAGAAAAGTTTTTTTACAGTTGTTCTGAAAACTACTATAAAATAGCATTAAATGCCCCTATGAACTGCACCTCAGACTGCAGAAACTCCATCTGCTAGAGACAGATATAAAGCAGATAGTTTCTTCTGAAAAACTGCCAAACAAATTTAAAAAGCCGTACGGTGCAAGAGCGGGAAGGACCACTTGCTTATATTAAGAACTGGCCTCTTCCACAGCTGGGTACCCTGGACTGTACTTCACTGTGAACAGTTGCAGAATAATCTGCCTTGGCTGAATCTCGGTCTTAACCAGAGATTACAATATCCCGTATCAGTTCATCCATTCATTCACTTAGCTCATGCCTCAAGCCATAATACCTTTACTAAGAAAACAGTCTTTTTGAACCTTATTAAGACTTTGACAAGCAGCGGGCTCTGTGTTAAAAAGACTGGTTAAAAATAGCTTCTATTTTTATTTGCTGCCTTTACAAAAGGAAATCACTTAGTGGTAGAAGTTTCTTCTCATGATGGCCTGATTTCTGTCACATGTAGACTTCTACACTATTAATTATTCCATTCCAATGATGTTTTTGAGTTTCTCTGCCTTCAAAAAATCTTAGACACCATTTCTTTCTAATATGAGCAAGTGTAAAATTATAATTTTAAATACTGTATTTTCTCTCACAACACGTTAGAACAACAATTCTGTATAGGATACACATTATTTTAGAAAGCGCTAAAATATTTGTACAAAATCTAGGAAAATTATGCTGCATAAGTTTGAAGCCCTTCAATTCTCCTGAAAGCTGTAATTAGATTAAGAAATTATTCTTTTGACAGAAGACAAAGACAGGCTGCTTTAGTTCAGTCAAATTCTTGTGACAGTGCACCGATTTACCTAGCCACATTCAATCTTAAATCAGGCATTTAGAAATCTTTACAATAGCAACTCAAAGTAAGCAGATCTTAGAACAGCACCCTTCCAAAATAATTAATGCAAATTATGGATCTTCTGTTAGCCTGAAAGTCAACTTTCAAGTAAAAGACTACCATACTCAGAAATTATAGACGTTAGTTTTTGACGCGTTCAACATAATAATGTTGAATTTATTAATTTATTAAATTAATATCACTGTTTTAAGGTTAGACTAAGTAGTTTACTTTCTAAAGTCACCCAAGTTGTAGAGATGCACTGACTGGCTGACAGTCCTCAACTGATGTTCACAGGTTTTCAGTCCTTCAGTCCAGAATTCTTGTTATTCAGCTCCAGTACTACTGCTGCAGTATGTTTTTATTTTTTTTTCTGCATAGTAGGAAACACCTGAGCTGGTTTTGACCTGTAAATGTGTTTTCACATGACACTGCTTAAAAGTTTTTGCAACAAGCAAGTTCTATAGATCCTGCTTACAGTTTAAATTTCAAAGTTCCATTTTAATTTGTTGGAAATGTCCCACCTCCCCCAGATTCCGTGGTAAACTGAGCATACAACATCAAAAACAAGCCATTTCCACATAGATATCAAAGGCCTGCTCCCAAATTTGAGAATACTTGTCATACCTAAAATTCTAACAAATGAGACTCTTCAGTGGCCTCATACTATCTAAGACATGAAGTGGATGCTAAGAAAGGGAAATTCTTCAATTACTTAGCTGTACCCATATTGCACACCTGTCAACATACACTTGCCATGTACTGTTGCTGGTTGTTACAAAAAAATTGTTCTTCTCCACTCTTCTACAGAACAACAATTAGCAACGAGTTAGAATATACCTTTTCCCATTTTATTGAAAACCACTTACAAAGGAAGAAAGGTTTTGCCTTTCCTGGTTTACAGAATGGAGCATTTGAATCACAATACTCACTTCTTGTGTGTGAGGTCCAAACCACTGTTGATTATTCCCTCCACCTTGACATTTTTCTGTCCACAAATATTTCCATAACTGTCATATCCTGAAAGCAGTCTTGCAGCTGCTCCTGTAGCTATTGAAAAGCCACAGATAAAACCCTGGAGGAGAAAAAAATCCCAGTTTTGTAATACTGTTTGGCAGCTGGCAAAAGTCATTATAATTCATTTGTTTCTAAGCAAAATTTTTTTAAACATTAAAAGAGAGACAAAGACCCTCCATGGAGAATCATTGTGCAATTAAAAAATTAAATACAAGACAAAAAGAGGCTTCAGGCATCTAACACTGCATATTACACAAAGGGTGCTAAGAATCTTGTAGGTGTTTTTTTTCAGAGTCATACTAGCAGCAAGTTGAGGATGAAGCCAAAGGGAGGCCAAAGACAGGCAAGTGAAGAAGAGCTACAAGCAGAGCTGGAATCGTCAGGGGTTAGTAGGCATCTTAGAAGATTCTAGACAGTGCAGATTCTCTTGCTTTAAGATTTTACTTTCTTCTGTCAAATTATGTGCTTTCCAAGACGAACTAGGAAGAAACGTAAGTTTCTTTCAATGAAATCCTCTAAAGCAAGTGACCAGGTCAAGATAGCTATGGTTCCAGATGCTGGGTTCAAATACAGGAAAGAAACAGATACAGACTAAGAGAATGCAAAATGGCTCAGACTAATGTGGAAAATACCCAACCTCAGGCAGGTCTTGCTGTGAACTTTCAGAGATACTGACGAGCCAAGCTAAGATCAAAGGAGTGCTTACAGGAATAGGAGACTGGCCTAAAAGAACTGTTACCTCTCTAGCAGCACCACTGACAAGGAGAAGTGAATCATGGGCTCACTCTGTTACCATCAACGAACTGTTTTTCACAGATGAGGCAAGTTAAGATTTGAGAAGAAGCAGCAGAGTAAACAGCTGAGACAAATGCATGGAGCATCAGGTGGCAGTGGTAGAAGCAGATGAGATGATAACAGGTAATGGAAGTCAGCACAGAACAGTTAAAATGCAGGTTGTTTCAAAGGGCCAAAGATACAGGACAGTGACCTTCTCTGACAGACAGGCTATCTCTGTAGAGAAATTCTAGACAGCAAGCTGGTCATTATCTTTCTTTGCCCAATGCACTAATGCACTTACAGACTTAATACTCAAAGTGAAAAACAAGGACAGAGTGAACAAAAGGTTATCACAAGCAGTAATTAAAGCTGATTTCCAGCACTCACTTTTTATTTCTCAGATGCCTTACTGTTCTGTAAAGGCCGTACTACCATGCATTTCTCATACAATAGTACTCAGTTTCTTACCCAGTTCAATAGGTTTATTCCCCTGCACACTGAGTAAGGGAAATCATGCAATTCCTCCCTCATCTAATCTCATTTACAATAGTGCAGGGATGGCCTCCTGACCCATCATGGCACTTACAAGTGAAGTAGTAACTAACACAGTTTTTGACCAAACAGGATAATTGCTCTGTGTATTATGTTACTTAGATAGAAAAATCTGGGACACTAACCCACAACAGACTCATTTGCAATTGAGGGAACAGGTAGGTATAGACTGAGTAACTAAGGAAGACCAACAAAGGCAGGAAAATAATAACCACCAAAAACCCTCCTCGCTTCGGGAAGTGCTATGATTTTTAAGATTTTAAGATATTCATGTTACAGTGAGAATATAATCTGTATGATATAAAGAAAAAAATGTTGTCTTTACATATGAAGTGCAGCCAGTGACAAATACTTTGGGGAAAGACAAAGAAATTTTTCAATGGGATAATGCCAAATACCAGAGACTAAGAGACAGTAGAAAAGAAAGCTGACAGCACAGAATTCCCAAAGTCCCGTGGGCTACTGCTTGCAAGACCGTGACAGACATTCTCCGCTGAGGAAGAACGTAATACATAGGTCCACAAAAGAACACAAGATGAAAAGAAGCATATTTCTAATTTTCACTAATCTGCATGTCTTGGAGGTTTGTTTGTTTTTTAATATAAAGTGCGTGGTGTCATGAGGTTGTCTTGAGCAAGGGGACAGTTTCATCACACATGACAAAGCTGGGGTAATTTGGAAAGAAAGGTCTTACTTTTAATAATACGGTTGTTAGCAGTAGGTGTTTCTAATAGACATCCAAGAAGATAAGTCAACTGTTTGATATTCAGAATCTATGTTTCTCAGCAAAATGTTGATGGATTCACAGAACTGTTTACCAGACTCAATGCTATAATTTCTGGGACTTCCACAATCGCACAAGGAACGTGCATCTAGGGATACCTCAACGTGGCAAAAATCACTTACAAATGAAACTGGAGTTTCAGACAAAGAGGAGCTGGAGCAGTAATTGGCACAAACAACAAATTACAGATCCCTACCAAAGGCCTTTGATGTGTACATACTACCTATTTCTGTTCCACAGATGACAGATCCCATACCAGTATACCCAGTGACTAAGCAAATGAAGAGCTGTAAAGCTTTTTTCTAATGAATGTGAACTCTTAACAATACACCATTCACAGAATCCTTTGAGTTTTACTCACCATTCCTATGCAGAAGAGGATGAATAAGAGCAGCCATGGTACGTCTGTGCAGCTGTGGTCCTCCAGAGGCTTCCACTCTCGCTTAGAGCTCTTGTGTTGAGAAGAGAGAAATGAGGTTAACAACACTTATTTAATTGTCTCTGCTCATAAGGAAAGGGCAGAAAACTATTCTCCAGGGCATTAACATCCAGCAAGAATTATCTTTAAACTCCAATATGGCTGAAAAAACTTGGCCAAAAAACTTAAAGAGTAAGGCTCATGAAAGGCACTTCAAAAGTGCCTCCACTGGAAGCTAGATCGACAGTTTACCTAGCCATTTACACATATTTATCCATGAAATGGGATATTATTTTTACTGTTAGCAGGGAAGAGAAGATAATGGCACAGAATCAGCAGTATCTGCTATTACCGTCTTTCAAAGCTACCTTCCAGTAATCTGCTTTCCAAGAAGGAAAAGCTTTTCAAAAGCTCCTAAGTTTTAAAACATTACTGGCAGGTTTAACAAATACAGTAGAGGTAGAGAGGAAGTGATAAATTGCTGTTAAAGAAACAGCTCTCTACCTTCCAATGGGCAGCTGAGCTTAACATTGCAGCAAAGAAATCCCTTGTCAGTATTGCCCAGGTGCCAAAAAGGAAAAGCTTGTACTCAAGGGTTGAAACACTCGATGATGGAGGTTCTATTGCAAAGCATAAAGCAGCAGTTGTAAGCAATTCAAATAGTTCATGGCTCATGAGGTAAAATTGTTCAAGTGTGTATATACTACTAAGATAACTAAAGTCTGTTAAAAACACTCATTTTTTGCCATCTAGGCAAAATGCTTTTAAGAAAAGAATGAACAGTGGCTGTAAGCACAGAGCTAACCACCCTTTTGGAATTTGGTTATTATAATACAGATATAGATTATAGCTACTGTTAAAAATACACAGTTGCATAGACAACCATTTTCAATTAGTTCCTAGATACTAAATATTCACACACACTTACTAAGACCGAACCCCCACACACATTGTTTTCATACTTGAGGATGAAAAGGAGATCGATACAGGGAGAATACAGAACAGCTTTCAGGGACAGAGCATAAGGGGTAACCTATCCAAATTTTGAATTTCTTTTTGTCTGAAGACTTTGAAGCATGTTCAAGACTGTTGACAAGGTAGCAAATGTCAGTACTAAATTAAAACAGAATGGTTGGGAAAATGTCAAACAGCTTTTATCTCCAGCATGTATTTTTGCAGATTTTTATCAAAAAAGCTACAGCATGTAGCTCACGTGATACTAGCAAAGTATTCATGACACTGATTTTTGTTAACACACAAGCACGAAGGAACCTCTACAAATTACAGAATTAGAAAACTACAAACTGATACAACATAAATGAAATCTTGCATGCACCATGCTTCAAAAAGCACAGTTTTATAAGTAGTCTGTCTATGCATTGGGGAATCTGGTGCTATTTTTGCAATCTTGTATTTAGGAAGCTCCACTAGAAGATGTTAGATTTATATTGTTAATCAAACTGTCCAAATTCAGTCTGCGTTCCGAACAGTCAAATTTCTTTTTATTTTACTCAATAATCAGTAGTAAGAGGTGCTAAAAGGTGACATTATGAACTCTACTACACATTCAATGAAACTGTTTCCTGATTCTGGAAGCAGTTCACACTGCAACACACTATTCAAATGTAACATTTACAACAAGATTGTGAGATTTATATTGTTATAATTAACAATCTTAATTCATAAGCTATGTAAAGCTTAATGCTTCCTATTCCTAAATTCACTCTAAGAATTCTTGACTCTTTAGAGTCAAATGGCAGAGAAAAATTTCAGCTACAGCTGCACCTTAAGAGTAAGCCGCCCTTGACAAGAGAGGGAGCGGTAAGATACACCACATGGTATGCTTTATTTGTCTTACTGGGATTTTTATCCTCTCTGTATCATCTGCAAATAAAATCTTTTAATAGGATTTTCAAAAGCCACTGGACATCCTCTAGAATAGCTCCAGCAAAGATCTAGGTTGTCTAACTAATCATAGTTACCGTAAGGGATCTATTTTATTTACTAAGTAGACCGCAATTCATACATTAAAAAGAAACTCAAGATGCCATGGTGTAACGCATAGAGTAATGTGATCTGTGTCCATAGCCTCTGCTCTGCTCCAAAACATAATAAAAAATACAATAAAGAAGGAAGGTATTTAAAAAAAACAAACCAACATACCGTTGGAGGCAATTCGAAAGGCACTTGATGCTTACCAAACCTCAGTTTAACCACTCAGCATACTAACACGGTATGAAACTATACATTTTTAGAACAACATCCTTCTCTAGAAGGCTCTCCAATCTTTCTTCTCTCCAAATCGTGCTACAACCAGAGAGCTGACAGTATCTATCTGCTCTTCTCTTTTCAGTTGCCTCCTTGTACTCACAATTCTCACTGTATCTTCTTCCTTAGCTTCATAGCCCTTCATTCTCATCTTTGAAGCTGGTGTCCATATTTCTCTAACAACTACACCCCGTCCTCTCTACACCCTTAGATGTTAACTGAGACCTTGGTAGTCATGCTCAGGCAACACAAATTGTTAATCGATGGTCAACATAAGGTGTGACAAACATCGTTCCGCAGTATGGAAACTATGCTTTGTCTCTGCTGTAACTGAAATACCACAAAATTTTAGCAGATGTGCTTTGCCTGCAATCCTAAATCAGCACTTCTACTGATTTCAGCTTTTCCTCCAAGAAAGGATTTGCATTTACTGATGCAAGAAAGGTAGGTAAGCTAGAGGAAAAATAAAAATTTTGGAAACAATTTAAGTTTCCTCTTACAACAGAGCTGTTATAATTTATACTATGCTATTTATGGATATTCTTGTCATTAACAAAGCATAGGATTACCTCTGCACTTTTGTGACAGCATATAGAATCAGCAGCTCTATCAGTTGGTTATTATAACCAGAGTGGAAAGCAAGCAAGAGAGCCTGCATCCCCGAGACAAACTTGCAGGTTGGGAACCTGCCCACTACAGTTCTTCTGTGCTGATTGTAAGAGTAAAGAGTCATTTACTCAAGAATCTGAATGGGTGTGTTCAGAAGTTTACATCTGTCCATTTTCCAAAAAACTTGGCAAACAACATTCTCAAAAACAAATCAAAACTGCTGGGTGCGGCACAATTTAACAGTTGGGTCTTGAATTAAGGCCCACACCTAGAAGATTGGACATCAACTTTCCTGCAAGTTTCTCTTGCAGGAAAGAAGCATGAAGAATGCCAGCACATTAGCTGCTGGGTTTTTTAAGTTGAATTCAGAGGTTGGTGGTCTCAAGAAAGTACTTCTATGCAAACGCAAAATAAAAAGGGGCTATTTTCTTGGTATTCATTGCATCCAGTCACTTCAAAACACAGAACCCCACCATCTAGGTTTCTTTCTCCCTGCCACTTCCAAAATATACCTTAGCAGCACCACATACAAAGCCTGAATTTACATCTCTCCTGCATACTGTAATATGTACTTTACAGATATCAGTATAGCACAGAACCAATGGCTACCACTTCCACTGTTACCAATAATAGCTGCACCGGACGCTATCATACAAGCACTCACCACCCCCAGCCAGAGTGCAAGAAACAAGTACAGAAAAAAAAAAGCATAAAAATATGGCATGTCAGCAGAAGACTACAGATGCAAGGAATTAGAGGATTTTTTTTAAACACAGAGCATCTTTATGGAATGTACAATTCAGGAGTGATGTGACTGAAGCAAGAATCCAAGTAAAGAACATCTGCAGTATTATATAGATGGATAATCAAGCTGTGGGTTAGTAGCAAAGATGTGAGCAAGATCAGTATGAAGATGGAATTTGCCATCAACAGGGGATGTTGCCACACCACGAAAAAGGCAGCAGAAAGAAATCCTAAAGTCTTGTGGTGAACAGATCATGCATCTCAGGAAGAAGAAAATCAAGCTACCGCTGAGACAGATGGGATGAACGAAGGACAACCCAGTGAATAACCAGCCTGAATAACATTCCCTGGAAGAAAAGAAGATGCAGGGAGAGGTTAAGACTCCAGGCTTTACTTTGGCTAGTGAGTTTAAGCTAGCCACTGAAGAGTATAGGACTATTCTGATTTGCATATGAACTCACAGGCCATAAGAATACAGGCATAGCTTCATACAGGTACTTAAGGACAAAAAATAAACACAGAACAACAAATACAGCCATCACATTTTTCAGCCCAAATCAACTCTCAGAAGAGACACAGGATGAAGGATGTCCCATCAAAATCCCATAGGAATATTCACTAGCCATGAGGAAAAGCAGTCTCCTAAGCAGCTAATCTAACCCCAGGGTCACCATACACAGTGTTAAGAAAGCCACAAGGAGTCAACATTTTAGGGCAACGTCCACAGCTCACAAAATCAAATTAAGTTAAAACTTCATGAGATAAGTTACACGAGCTCATGTTCTGGCTCAAAGAAGGCTTCTAAGTGCAGGTGCTCCTGGAAGGCCCACAGGCAGGACAAATTGTTCATTACCCCTACTTTAAGTAACACAAGATGAAACCTTACATGCAGGTGAAACATAGTGATACAATATTCTTCGACTTTAGCATTGGGTCTAAATCGGTTTCACTTCAACTCAAAAAATAAGAGCAAATCAGAAAGAAAAGTTGAAATAGTTTTTTATACAGAGATACAAACAAATGAATTTGACATTTCCTCTTAAAAAGCAATTATTTTGTTTTAGCTTCCTTTTTCTTTCAACCTGGTTCTAACATAAGATGTTGCTGCAAAACATGCAGTTTTTAAGAATAAGTTTGCATAATTTCCATGCTTACAACTGTTCTACTTTTTTTCTAGGGTGCATTAAAAAGAAAGTGGCCAGCAGGTCAAGGGAGGTCATTCTCCCCCTCTACTTTGCACTGGTGAGGCCAAATCTGGAGTACTGGATCCAGTTCTGGGCCCCCCAGTTTAAGGACAGGGAACTGCTAGAGAGAGTCCAGTGGAGAGCTATGAAGATGATCTAAGGGACTGGAGCACCTCTCTTATGAAGAAAGGCTGAGAGACATGAATCAGTTTTAGCCTGGAGAACACCAAGAGGGAGCTTCATCAGTGCTTATAAATATCTAAAGCGTGGGTGTCAAGAGGATGGGACCGGATTCTTCTCAGTGGTGCCTGGTGACTGGACAAGAGACAACGGGCACAAGCTGGAACACAGGAAATTCCAGTGCAATATGAGGAAAAACTTCTTTATTTTAAGGGTAGCAGGCACAGGTTGCCCAGAGAGGTTGTGGGTTCTCTTTCTCTGGAGATATTCAAAACCTGCCTGGATGTGTCACTGACCAGCCTGTTCTAGGTGAACCTGCCTTGGCAGTAGGGCTGCCCTAGATGGTTTCCAAAGGTCCCTGTGAACCCCAGCAATCCCGTGATTCCGTGATATTAAATGGAAGACATGACATTTTGACACACCAATCCTAACAATCAGGCCTAGATTTACAAAGTCTTTTCAGATCCTTACGTCCTCACTTCAGCATTGGGCCCACACCCCCGTTAACAGCTCATACCATGCTTTAAGGATGTGGCTTTTCAGACCACTCACAATTTCTGACACTTCTGTTGCTTTGGCTGGTGAGTTACAGCACTGCCAGACACAGACCTTGTGTACGGAAACTTCACCACTGCTTTGAGCATTTACACTCAATATTGTTTGACCTTTCCTTAAAGATTGGATAAGTTAATAAAATAAATCCATTGGACATACACAGAATTATTTTACCTCTTCTGACCCTTAGTCTCCACTGTACATTATATCCACCTTCCAAGTTTTTTAACATCTCAAACACCACAGCAACAGCACACCCTTTGTAAAGATTTCCTTCCAATGAGCAGTTACAACATTTAAGAAAATTTGTTGCATCTTCTTTCCTCAGAACTATTGCATTGGGATGTCAATTACTATTCTTTTCAGTGGTACACATGTTTATTTTGCCTTTTAAGAATAAAACCCAGCTAAAAAAAAAGTAAAACCAATAGTTCTAGAAGCCATGGAACTAGTTAAGATTGATTTTCTTTCTGCACAGTACAATGAGATCCTCTGATACTTAACAAAGGGAAAGTTCTGATCGTCGTTCTTCATGCAGTGCAAACAATTCCTAGTATTTTTTTTCCTTCTCATTCAGGTTCTCTGATGTGTAAGAATAATTCAGCTTTTGTTACAGCCCCTTTCTCTGCAGCAACAGTTTGACCTCAATCTTTCATTAAACTCACAGGAACGCAATAGCTTTGAGTCAACAATCGCTGCTGAATTAGCTATCATTGTCAAGTTAGCTGAAGTCAGATCAATGATTTTTAAAGAGTTATTTGGGGGAGAATACTTAGTTTCCTAAAGAAGTGAAATATATGTAATCTCTGCAAAACATTTATTTTAAAACATACATTACCAGCACTTTAAATTAGTACAAAAGGACTACATAAATTAACTTTTCAAACAGCTTTAATTTAGGGTTTTTTTTTTTCTCTGAAGATGGTCACTATGGAAATACTATTGTTATAATTTCTAATCAGTTTCAGTAATGAAGGTATGGAGAAATTTGGTTCACAAGTATTTCAGGTTTTTTTCTTTTTAAATGAAAGGGTATTTTTTTTATTGTACTTTTAAAATTCCTCAGCAGTGTTACTGATGTGGCAGTTTACAGTAATTTGTTACAAAACCTCATCCTAATAACCACATTCATTCTAACCACAACTCCTTTAAATTCTCTGTTGTTTTATCACCTTCATGTAACACGTGGATTCAGAGTATATGGGACTGTAGCTCAGTGTAGCGGACTAAATGGAAATGACTGTTGTTTGTTTGTGCAAATCAGGGAATTTGAAATGACTCTGTAGCTATCTACCTGCACAGGAGACAGACAGCCACAGTGTATGCATAACATTAATGAACAATGCTCTGAGGCAAAAAAAAAAAAAAAAAAAAGGATACTTATCCTAACTGGTTGCCATTGAGTCCTGCAGAATGTAGCTTTCCAAGAAGGAAGGCTGGTTCTGATAAAAGTACTAGAGATTTGACTGACATATGAATAGCATTTAGTTCATTCCAATAGCACAATGAATACACAATACAGTCATTTTACACCTACAAGGCTTCAGAATTGGTGGGTCCATTGCAATACTGCGCACAACACAAAATGACATGCGAGGCATGGTCTGCTCCTGAGTTCTCCTTGGGAAAGAGGCAATCCAGCTTAAAGAGGTTCCTACCAAAAAGTCACCCATTCCAGAAGCTCTCCCGTCAAGTTTAAAACCACAGCTTCACATGCTGTTGATACCTCGCTACACTGCCACAGCTCCTGAACCATTTGTCAGCATTTCCTAATGACCATTTAAGGAGCTGATTCTTTACTCATTTCATGTATCTTTACAATCTAAAGAATAGCCCCAGATGCGTGCTGGCCTTCACTATGAAGCATACCACCCATGAAAAAGGGGAACCGCATTTTATTAGTTTACCAGTACGTTTCCACTGCAAGAATGCAATTCTCCAGTTTGCCAAAGAGCATGGCATTTTTCCATCCGAGACATGGCACATCTTTCTACACTACTCAGCTGCTTAAGAGAAGAACTAGGAGCAATCGCTTACTCTCCTGAAGAAAAATTCTTCCACCTCCAAACAGGTCCTAGTTCAAGTGCCTAGAGAAGAACAGGAGACAAGTCTTGGCCCTGAGCATTACTAGTTTAGGATGTTTCTAGGTCATTCCAACCTGGAGCCTCAAATGAAAAAATGTTTCATTTCCCAATTTACTGCAAAACAGATGTTAAGTCATGCATTTAGATTTCACTCGCAGCCACATGCCACTACTTCACATATAAGTGAAGTATTAGTATAAAACTCAGAGTTCCTGCTCTGAAAGATTTGTGGAGGTGCAATACTGCTTTCAAGTTATCAACCGAAGTGTAATGAATTTATGCTTTGCTTCTCTTCAGAGACAAAGCATACCATCAATTCAATGTGTCCACACCTGCCATTTCACTAATATTCTCATAAATAAGGACACTTTACAAATATCACAGCAATATTTTTACAGGGGATTAAAAATACCCATTTAAAAGCTTGTTTGGTACTTCAATAGTTCTTAGTCATTAATAAAAAGCAGTCATGGAAAAAAAAAACCAACACAAAAAAAACCCTAACAGTTAACATTTGAAGATATTTTACACCTACCAAGTTGCTTCATTACATTGAATTTTCTACCTGTACACCAACCTGTTTAACAGATTCTCAGATTTCTTTCTTACTGAATTTCCCCTAAAAGATTTTTTCCACCCTTTTAGAGTGCCTAAAGATAGAATTCAAGATGAAACCATCACAGCTGTGTAACAGCTCATGGCCTGCACAGCACTGCTATGAAAAACAATGATGTTGCCACTTATTAGAGCCATTCATAACAGTTTGCTCAGTATTCTTTCGAGTGGCATACTACATTCAAACAGGTGTGTCAACTGAAAATAATAAAAACAGGGGGTTTTTATTATATTTAAAACCCTCGCAGAAGAGCTCCCTACCTTTCAAGGGTGAAGGCCTACTTGGTTGAGGGTTCTGCAAGGTCAGAGACTTGTATATGCGTGTGTCAACACAAACGTGGTCCTCGTGGCGCTACAGTGAACACTACGAACTAACTGCTGCATGCATTGGTCTCGTGCATTCTTCCATATCACTGGGTGCAAAACTCAAATTCCCCAAATTTTCCAAACTGCTGGAAATTAAGAAGCTAATAGCCAACTTAAAAGATATCATCAGCACAGTAAAAGCAGCTTGGAACATTTTTTTCCCCCACATTTTCTCAAATGATGATCAGAAAAGCTAGAAGGTTACTTCTTTTGGAGAGGGGGGGGAAAAAGCTTATATAGGTTCTTAAGTACAAAATCCTGAATTCCAGGTCCAAAATTCTGGAATAACTAAAAAGAAAACCACTCAGGATTGCAATAAGATGGCAGAGCTTAAGGACATTGAAAGCGTATTAGATTAATAGGAACCAATGCTAAGAAGGCTCTATCTGATTTACAGAAGAAAGGGTAGGAGGAGAATGGAAAGGGAAATAATGTGTCAAGCCCTTAGCTTATTACATAAGCACACTTCCTTAGAAGTAGGCAATTATTTTGCAATTTTTCATTGCAAACTAGGTGGAGTCTGAAAAAGCATTCCCAGGACATGGATACCATGACCTTGAACAAAATACTTTAACGGGTTTCCTGTTTGGTTTCTCCGGATCGGAATACAACATTCAGTGATCTCCTCCTTAGTCAAATAATGTAGCTGGAGAGCAGCTAAAGTGGTTTCAATTTAAAAAAAAACACGAAAAACAAACTCCCAAAAATACTCCACCCACAAATAAAACAGGGCAGAGTTCATTTTTGCTGTAAACACCTCCTTAACTACACCGCATTTATTAAGAAAGGGTTGTGAGGCACAAGTCACCATGTTGTGCTTGCCATGACTCTTCATCATATTTTAGCACTAACCATGGTTAAAATAGTGATAGCTAGAAACTAGCATGTAAAATGAAGTATGGAATCTTAACATTACTATAGACAGCAATCGCCCCTTATTCTTGTAGTGCATTACACACTGGGTGTTGAGATCATATTAAAGCAGAGAAAATCTAAGGACTGTAAAGCTGAACTTCAGAATCAAGTTAACTCGTCTTTCTTCTTAAATATGTATTTGTTTTTGAGGTTGTTGTCATACAATTGTACACTTTTATTCCACAATAGATATTTGCTTACCTAGAAAACTTAAAAAAAAAAATAAATAAAGAGAATCACAGAATCTTAGTGGTTGGAAGGGACCTTTGAGATCATCGAGTCCAACCACTTTAAAAAAAAACAAACAAACAAACAAAAAAAACCCCACCACAAAAACAACAAACAACAAAAAACCCACACACAAAAGCAAACAAACAAACAAAAAAGCCACCCACCAACTAAACCCCTCACCCACAACCCCACACACAACACCCCACCACAAACCAATAATCTTGGCCACTAGAGCATGCCCTGAAGAGCCACGTCTACACGTTTCTTAAATACCTCCAGGGTATAGAAGGCCTAAAGACAGGAGACCAAACAATAAAATGAAATTTATTTACTTCATAAATCTGTGAAACTTTACAGTGGCTGCAAGACCTAAAAGACCCCAATTATATATTCATCAACACAGACTTGGTCTCTAAACATTTATACACAAAAAAATTCTCACTATAGTTTCATCAAATAGAAGCAAAGATTAGGAATCAGTTTAATCAGTGGGCAGAAGTCATGTGGCAACACTCTGCATGACGTTTTTTTTTTACAATCAAAGTGTAAGACAAACTATTTTCCTACAGGTCCTTCAAATGAGAAAGATTGAAATGCAAATACAGAGAAGTAGTCAACATGCTCCATGAGAAGTCTGACTCTTTAGCACTGTTCTTGGATCCTGCTTGTACGCTTCCTCCTTCATACTGTAGCTACTTGCTAGAGTCTAGAACAGAAGGTTCACCTGTTATCAGTGTGTTGAAAGGGAAACTTTCTAGCTCCTGGAAATGAATGCACAATACATTCTATTTCTGCCACTACTATTCGGCTGGTCGCCGCCTTCTGTGATCTACCCATGCCTACAATGAAATGGGTTTGGTTTGATGTCCTTTATATTCAGATAGTTGACTGCAAGAGCATATGAAGATTTGGAAGTACAATTATTGATCTGTATTGTCCACACCAACTCAGAAGAGGCATTTCACCAGAACTACAATTTTTTTAAGTTAGGAACTCCAGAATTATTCTGCGTTGACAGCAGGCGCTCAAGGCAAAGTTATTAGATGATCTGCCTTCATCTTCTCTTATAATGGGGAAGTTCTTTCAGTCTTGTAAAAACTAAGGCCACCACTAAACCAACTGAGAATAATACGTGCTTTGTTTATCCCAGTCACGCCTCCAATTTCCAGCAAGACTTTGATCTCCTCTCACACTTATCTTTGATTAAAACAGTAGCATACAAAGCTGTAAGGATAGAATAAACAAACACACACAGTATTTCACAGACCCAACACAAACATTAAGACCTCAATTCTTGGCCTTGTTTCCTGTAACATCGTGCTAAAGCAAACGCCTTTTAACTACACTCAGCCTCTTCAATTGCAGAAGAGTAGGAAGGGAAAATGAATTTTCTATCAACAACTACCCCAAGTGAAAGCAGTTTAAAGTCCACTTCTTCCACAACTTGTTGTCTTTCATGAACTATGAACTTCTGTTCCCCCAGATATAACAATGCAAACTTTGTGCAGCTGTGCTATAAACCAGACTGCAGGAGCAATGAGATACACTGTCAATTAAGTTTGCTTGCTCAAAACAACATACACCAAAACCACCAAAAACCTGTAAGGATTACTTCAATTAAACGTCCTGCAGCACAGCCTAACAGTTGTGGTGTCACAGGTACTATGAACTTCAGCAGTATCTCCTGCAAAAATAGACTGACACCTTTATCAGGTTTTCATATTGTCTATATCACCAAACTTTGCCCAAACAGCTACAGTTCAAAGAAGCGTTAGGAGCCTATGGTCATTACTGGTAATTAATGAAGAGGACATAGACTGCTCTAAGAAAACTGTAAAGTCTAGCTGATGTTGCACAAGGTTTGCCCAACAAGTTCAAGCTTCAAGATGGTGAGAAGTGAGACAGCAAGCACACAGAAATACAGTAAACTCCACCTAGGTAAAAAGAGAACAGCATGATCACCTAAAGAAACAAGAGGATGACGCAGCTGTAACACCAAGAAGGAACAACAGGTAAACAAAAACTCTGGTTTTTTACAGTGAAAAAGAGCAGGTCACAGAAGATTCTACAGCAGGAGAAGTGAAAGAAGTGTATGTGAGCACTGAGTAAGATTGAAATGAAGAGGGGAAAAAAGAACCAAAAAAAAAAAAAAAGTTGAAAGAACTTACTACAGATATGAATTTCTCAACAAGCAAAACAGCAGTGGAACAAGAAAGAATGAGCGCACCTGGAAGAAAGCCTCATACGGCTGTATTAAATTCATGTTAACATTACTTACAGGAGTTAAAGTTGGAAGATTTAGTAGAATAGGTGGTAAGTTAACAAAAGGGGGAGAAAATCATGGAAGTATAAAGCACAGACAGCAGTAGAGAAGAAGTGATAATCGGAGAGTAGAAGGCAATGAAGAATAACAAGAGGGCAGTATTACAGAAGCCAAGAGAGAATAAGACATCAAGTTGTAGAGGACTACAGATAGTATTGAAAGCAGCAGAGGTCAAGGAGGGTAAGAAAGGAGGGAAATCCTTGTAACTTGCACGGAAGGGGTCTGTAGAGATCTTAATGAAGGTAATTTCAGCAGAGCACAGGAATTGGACTAGAAGGAATTTAGTACTAAGAAATAGGAGAGAATGTATGACAACAAATGTAAATTCTTCTGTTCCAGGAGTTTGGAAATGAAGGTATGTAGAGTAGAGCTGACTGTCTTAAGGATGGAGAACACTAACTCAGAATAGAATTAGGAAGGGCTTAAGATGGCAGCAAGAGGTGAAAACCAGAAATTTGGAGTTCTAACAGAAAAATTGAATAAATGGTGCTTTGGGGTCAGGCTAAGCAGTAAAGGCAGAAAAAACAGAGAGCAATCACAGGAATCCATCACTGCACATAGCAGGCAGGACTGCTGAGGAAAGGTAAACATGCCAATTGTAATCAGTTCTTCTCTGGAAACCTTTAGATTCTGCAGAGGAAGAGATACACAAAAAGGCCTAAGGCAGAGCACTAGAGAGCCTGCAAAGCAAAAGGAACTGGGAAATGCTTGGGGAGGAGAATAACTGCCTATGAAGTAAGAGTTAGGAAGAAAATGTCAAAAATCTGCCTGGTTCAACAACCAGTCACAGGTAGGTGCATTATCATAAAAGAGATAAGGAGGTGTCAGTCATGTGAAAGGGACTTGGAGATGCAGTAATCAGATAAGATGGCTGGCAAAATCATTTCTCCCAGAAACAGAAATGACAATTAGCAGATGAAGATCAAATGGGCTAGAGAGCTGAAGAATAAACTTAATGAGAAATCAACTTGAAAAACAAAGTCATAAGGAATGAGGGTAAGGAGTCATGATAAGAGGACAGACTGCATGTCAAATACTAAGATGAAGCTACACAGGGAGAAGCAAGCAGTGAAGCAACATGAAGGAATGTCTGAGGGACTCCTACTTAATGAAAGCTTAAGAGGAAGTAAGAGGGGGAAGTATAAAGACAATGGTATATGAGGAATAAAACATTTATTGATAATGATAAAAGAGAAGGTAAAAGATATTAGGTATTAATGTAATGCTGTATTGTTGGCAGCAAGATTTCTAGAATCGATACACCAGACTAAACTGTTGCTGATAAAATATTCAGCAAGTACCCTTTGATTTAATTTCCCGAGGAGACACACAATTGCTCATGGCTAAGGAATTAAATAAACAACCATTTTTTATACTTCAGTTACATATATGGCATACAAAGCTCAATTATTGTACCACATGTTGGCATGCACAAGAGAAGAAAATGAAAGGTTCAGTAGCGTACTACTAACACCATGCTCCCTGACAGTGGAACACAAAATCTCACTGAAAATCAAAATCTGCTGAAACCTATGAATGAGCCAGATATTTAAATCACCTGTTCCTCTACTTCTTCTGCTTTTGGTCCCATGTTACCTACAAATAACTCTGCATTTTCATTTAATAAAAGAACATAACAGCAAACAGCAATTCAAATTCATAGGCCCTAATAAACACTTAAGAAAAGCAATTTGCATAGGAATCATAAAAAATATGGTTGGAAAAGACTTCAAAACATCAACTTCACTCTCAGTGCTCCAAGTCTGTATTAGCTTTCCTTAAGCCACTCCTCGTAGATGTTTATCTAACATGTTTTTTAGCAAACCTCAAACACAGGCTCCACAATCTCCCCTGGCAGTCTACTGCAGTGACCGAACAATTTAAAAATCTTCCCCTAACATTTGGCATGTATTTTCCTCTCTGAAATTCAAAGCATTTCTTCATGCACCATAAAGCTCATTGCCTTCCTCTTTGCAGCAAAATTTGCTGTATGGAAAGATGTTCCCTACTGCAAGTGGACAGCTCTCTGCAGTGTTTTGCATTGGAAGGACAGAGCCCTTGNAAAAAAAAAAAAAACCCCAAGTCTGCCTGAACGGATAAGCTACAAAAACTCATCTCTGTGATGAGTCATCTGGGACAGCAGAGACGGACTTTCCGACATAAGCAGTCTGCTGGAAGCTGGATTCAGCCACCGCAAGTGACACAGCCAAAGGAAACTAACATTTACAAGCAGAGAAGGCACAGCCGTAGCATTAGTCACGATCGCTCGTCCTAGAGCCTTCAGAAAGGAGCCAAAGGACAACAGTATAGCTCTGGTTGCATTGTTAAAAGGGAAAGTTAAAATGGGAAGCAGAGCCACGAACTGGAGCACTGGGTGGAGCTCCCGATTCTGCCTTGTTTGGCAGCACCACTCTGGGGGAAGAGAAAAGAGTCAGTAAGGGCAAAGCAGAGCAAGGGGGGAGGGGTAAGAAAGAAAAACAAGCTGGTAAATAAGTGATGTACACAGTTCCCTGTTCCACACAGGGAAAAGGATGCAGGGAGGCACCTGAAACCTTGGCTAAGGAATAGGGAAGAGGGTTGGGATCAGGACTGTTTCCCTTTCTAGAGGCAATGGACGTAGCAGAGGCCCTGGACAAGTTTCCTCCCACCAGACTGGCTCCTCTCCACGGGGTGGGGCAGTAGGGACCCCACGGGAAAAGCTGCAGGCAAGGGGAGAGGGTGCAGAGCTATATAGGGGGGTGCATCAAGGCATGGCAGAAGGGAGGAGGAAGTGCAGAGCCGTAGGACAGGGCTGCGAGGTAGCATAGGAATGGCAGGGCAGAACTGGAGGCATGCAACTAATGCTGTGGCAGAGAACTGGAACAGTGTAAGGCAAAGACTGCAAAGTGGTAGCAGGCACGGAGGAAAGGGCAAGATGACGCTGATCCACAAAGAACAGCATGCAGAGCAATGCAGAGGTAGAAGTGCATAGCATGGTGGGAGCAGGACTATGAAGGGTGAAAAAGGGGGTGCACAAGAGGAATAGTGGAGCTACAGCAGGGAGCAAAATGATGTACAATTATGTGCATCAGGTCTGGGGGAGGAGTAGGGTGTAGAGGGGTTCTCAGCCATGAGAAAACAGGGCTATGGGAGGGAAGAGCAACGCGTTGACTGCCATAGGAGCACAGAGCTGTTGCCAGGGCAAGGTTGGGGAGAAAGGAAAACAAGGTGTTCACAGCCACGGGAGATTCCACGGGATGCTAATGGGTGCTCAGGCATGGGAGAGCAGGGCTACAGGCGTAGCAAGGAGATGCACAGCCACAGGGGACGGGTGCTACGGTGGTGGGAGGGAGCAAAGTGATGCACAGCCATTGGGGAACAGGGCTACAAGCGGTAAAAGGGGATGCGCGGCCATCGGAGAGCACGGCTCTAGGGGGAATACGCGGGTGCGCAGCCACGGGGCAGCACGGGGGCGGCTAAGTTGGAGAGGGGTCCCACAGCCGCGGGCGCCAGTGGGTCCTGCAGGCGGGGTAACAGGGCCTGGCAGAGGAAGCAGAAGGGACAGAGAAGAGGGGAGGAAAGGGGAGTAGAGGGACAGGAAAAGGGAAATAGAGGGACAGCAGGGCCCGGCGGCGGGCGCGGGCTGCTCACCTGCGCGGCGGAGCTACAGCAGCCCATGGCGTCTGCGGGCCTCTGCCCTGATGCTGCCCGCTAAGAGCCAGGCAGCGACGGGCAGGCGCTGGGCATCCACCCGCCACAACGGCCCGCCCCGGGGCGACGGCGAGTTGCGAGGCGGCGCGGGGGACCGCTGGGCCCGATCAGGCAAGCGCGGCTGCAGCACCAGCCCCACCGTGGCGCCCCCTCATCCTCCCCCGGCGGCGGCGGCCACGGCTGAGGGGAAGGGGCGGGGCTTGCGGCGGGTGGAGCCGGTGGGGCGGGGCCAGGGCACTGCAGCGCGGGGGGTACCTGCCCGGCCGGATGGCTCCGCCCCCGCTTCCGCCCCGCGCGCCGCTTCCGGTGGCACAGTAGCTTTTGCCCGGTCGCCAAGGCGATGTCCGGGCTGGCGGCAGGCTCGGCCCGGCTCTGGATCTTGGCTTTCTGCGGCTGGCCGTGATCAGATGTTCCTGTCTCTCATCTCGACTCTGGGAAGAGGGGGCGCTGCCTCATGTGGGGACAGTGTGGGAGACAGCTGATGGAAAGGAGACTAAATAATGCTTAAACAGGTGTCTGTGTAGTGATAGTATGTCCCTGAATTAAGGAGCAGAATGTGTTCATANAAGTAGTAGCATAAATGTAGACCCTTGCTTTGAGCCGGTGCGCATGACTTTGGTGGGACTAACCCCCGTGCTGCCCAGCGCTGAATAAACATACCTACTTTACAACTTTGCAGGTTGTGGAGTTTGCTTCTGCACATCACAGCTGCGTTGGGAAGCTGCGTGTACTGAGCAGGGTGGTTTCCAAGTGGCAGGCTGGTCCTCCCANAGATCAGATGATGCATATGCATGACCGCGTTATGACATAAAGTGAATATGTATGAAGTAGTAGCATAAATGTAGACCCTTGCTTTGAGCCGGTGCGCATGACTTTGGTGGGACTAACCCCCGTGCTGCCCAGCGCTGAATAAACATACCTACTTTACAACTTTGCAGGTTGTGGAGTTTGCTTCTGCACATCACAGCTGCGTTGGGAAGCTGCGTGTACTGAGCAGGGTGGTTTCCAAGTGGCAGGCTGGTCCTCCCAGAGAGGAGAGGAGGGGAGGGGAGGGAAGAGGAGAGGAGAGGAGAGAAGAGAGAAGAGAAAAGAGAAGAAGAGAACTGCTTGCATAGCCCTATACTATGTGTACCTGCAGGCATGAGAGGATGTTTGAGTTGCCTCTGCTTGCTGGGGGAGACGCCTGAGAAGTCCAATCTGGCAGGCCTGTGTATTTTTCAGCCTTCAGTGTGGTTTATCCCATTCTCCAGACTAGCTTATTGGCACATCATGGTGGGTACCCAGTCATGTGAAACAATAACCTTGAGTAATTGCAAAAGATGTGAGTGTATCCCCTGGATTCACAGTTGATTGCCATGTTTTTGCAGCTGATTTTGGCAAGCTTTGTAGCCTCCCCAAAGGTGCAAATGCAGGTGTCATTCTTCTGAGGTGTATGTCTCAGTAACTGCAAAAAGCTGATTTTGTGAACCTACATCAGGATGATATTTGCTGTGTAGTTAACAGGTAGAAGTTCAATTGCTGGACCATGTTCCTAAGCCATGCATCCACACCAAATGCATCAGAGCTTCTGAAACCGTGAAGTAACAACATGACTGCATCTTGTAGTTGTCCATGGCAACAAAGGTAACATATTTTCTTAGAATCAAAGAGTTCTTTTTGGAAAGTGGCATTCCCTCTTAAGGTAAATTTACTGACCCAGCAGCTTTGTTTGAACTTGGCCTAAACATATTAAGTGATGGTCTAAGTCAAAATATTTTGTTTCTGAATCTTTACTCTAAAGTAGGTTTAATTCAATCAATGTAATAGAATATCCATGATTAGAAAGAACACTGCAATGTCTTAAGTTTAAAATGATGCTTTGACAGGCAGAATGAGGCAAACGAAGTCTTGTGACTAGCAAAGAAGTCTTGTTAGGCTTCCAAAATAGAACAAAAACTGGCATGTGGGTGAATTGTGAATCATACTTTTTTTGTTGTTTTTTTTTTTTTTTCTTAGATTTTCTCTAGTTTAATGGCAAGTAATATAACTTCTCACAATTTTCATATTTTCTAACACCGGGTTAAAATACCTTTTTACCACTTACATATATATTCCTGTTATTTTCATTGTTCCACCTCATTATACCCAGATATTTCTGTCCTTTTCAAAGGTGTGACCATCATAAAACTGTTAGGCAGGAACACTCTCATTGGCACAGGAACAGATAACAAGCAATCCGTACTCATTTCTTCTGTAACTTTGGACATGCCCCTTCAGTATCTCTGTTCCTGTTTTGCCATTTATAAAATTTACTTTTGTCAATTTTTGTTTGTCTTTTTTATTTGCTTGAGTAACAAGAGCATGATGTCTGTGCCATAGACGTGATTTAGTCAGTCTGTTAAATAAAGCAAATTCAATTTTTTGAAATAGTTCTTGTGTTTCATTTAGGACCTCAAGGTGTTGTCATGGTAATCAAATACTGCCTCCTACTTTTTGCCTGTAGCACTATTATCAGCAGAGAGTAATGGATTAAAACACAATCTCTGCCCCACCCTAAATTTGTGGACTCTTCAAAATAAAAAAAGGCAGTCTAGCCAACATTCAAAAGCTTTGTGCGGTTGTGTAGGGTGAATGGTAGCTTACAGTGATTAAAAACTGCCAGTCCTTTGTTTGCTGGGGGAGCCTTATTGGAAAAGCTTGTAAAAACGTACCAGCTGTAGCACAGGTAACAGTTATTTAGTGTAAGGATGTGGCAACTGTTTAAAGCATTTTGAAAAATCTGAGTGTTAGAAATAATCATCAGCGTAACTGTCCTTATCTCTGCTCCTGGCCCGAGGAAATCAGTTGTTTGTTTGACAGGGACGCAGTAATAGCAGCAGTGATAGCTGTCTGGCTTTCATTAGTTTAACTGTGCTTTCTTTGGCCAGTCACACAAAGGAAAGGAGAAGTTAAAAGGTTCTTGCTTATTTGTGATTAACTTGCCTCTATATTTATTCAGATTAGTTTTGAGGGAAGAAGCTGGAAGGCATTGAAATGGGAATTGCTGAATCTTAATTCAGAAATATAGAAGTTGAACTTCAAGCATATGCCTAAGTGCATTTTGAATTGTTCTTTATAAATTTCTTTCTGAAGCTGATTGTGATCTGTGCTAAGGTTCAGTTACATCACAAGCTGCTAGAATGCAAATCAGGCTGTCCAGATTTAGTGTTTGTAAGAATCTGCATTTTTTTCTATAACAGATATAAGTTTGCCCTTTTCCCCTCAACCAAGAAGGATGACCTTTGTCTATATTTTCATTTCATTGCTACACTCAGAATGACATGTTAGAGTTTTTGATGTACTACTTGATACTTAAAAAGGGAGACAGAAACAGAGAGAAGGCCTCAAATGAGAAAAATGCTTTAATACTTGAGTGGGTTGTATCCAAAGCTTTCACTCCGGGAAGCATGGGGTGGACAGAATGACGATAAGAAAACATTCCATAAAACATGGATTGTGTGTTAATATTTACATTTTTCACCAGGTGTACAATCCTACCCTTAGGCACATGTATTTAAACACCTGAGGATTTTCCAGTGGTTTCCAGTGATAGGACAAGGGGTGACAGGCACAAGCTGGCACATAGGACGTTACATTCAAATATGAGAATTTCTTTCTGGTGAGGGTGACAGAGCACTGGAACAGGCTGCCCAGGGAGGCTGTGGAGTCCCCTTTTCTGGAGATTTTCAAGATGCCCCTGAATGCATCCCTGAGTAATGTGCTCTGGGCAATCCTGCTTTATCAGGGGAATTGTACTAGATGGTCTCTACAACTCTGAAAATTCCATGATTCCATGATTGTTATCAGCCTGAGTCAAAATCATGCTAGCAATTTGCAGCTGTAATGTTCCATATCGAGTGTCCAACCCATTGAGAAAACAACTCTTCAGAAGATGTTCTTTGAAATAGCTGGGACAATGCTGTTGCAGTTGGGGGGTGGGGTGTCCAACTGATGTCATGGTAGCAACATCAGTAGTAAAATGTAATTTGTTCCAGCTTTATAAGAAAGTTTTTTGTTGCCCAAAGTAGGCACAGAAAGCCAAGTGCAATACTTCCTTTAGAGACAGTATCATCATAATACATGATTAGCCATTATGATCTTCTGTCACTTCACTCTAGGAGAATTACAGCTCTCACACAGAAGATGTAAGACTGCAGATGGAGCGCTGCCTGCTACAAATCTCTTGTAAGGCTGCTGCAGTAAATCTCTTGAAGAAAAATAATTGCCCAAAAAACCCCTATGCTATAGGGACCTGCCATTTGTTTTCTTAGGGAAGAGAGGCTGTTGAGGGAGGCATTGTTCCATTCGACACTCCTTAATGTCATGCAAGGAAGCATTCATCAAGGAAGATTCAGCTTTTTCTCAGACGAAGACATGGCAATATTCAGTATGTTGTGTGGCTTTGGCTTTCTGTATAGTATTTTGTATGAGAGAGGGAGTAGAGACATCGCTCTAGAGAAGCTGACTTGGGCTCTGATGGATGTTATAGCTTAGTTATAGTAATGGCTTCGTGTAGTAATATGAACTAGGAGTTGGTAGACTAGCACAAGTCCAGACTATTGGTTGTGGACAACATCTACAGTGGGTTCAGAAAGGGTATTCAACTCAGGTGCAAGCTTAAGACCAAACAGTTCTTTATCATTGACACAAACCTTCATTTATACTGAATGTAGGTGAATAGACACTGATGGAGCATTATCTTTTCATACAATGCCCACCACTGCAATTACAAAAGTAAGTGCACATATATATAAACAGGCATGAAGATTTATTTGAAATTGAGCATCTCAAGTTCTATGTTTCCCAGACATGCAGACATGCTTAACTTGAAACTCATAATTAAGTGCTCTGTTTAGTGAAAGCCTGTAACTGATCATAAGAATGTTTGAAAATCTAGTGCTATATTAATTGGCTTGCAGAAAAGATGGAGACTTTCAGAAATTCTGTGCATTCATCAGCTCCTGTAAATCTTGACTTTCTTTTTGAAATAAAATCATATTCCTTATTTAAGAAAACAATTTAAACTTTGCAAGTGATAGAGCTTGTGTGACCTAGCTGGTCTAGTTGGAGGGTTTCTATTGTTACTGGTGCTGGACAGTTGGATGATACTGAGAACAATATATGTGCTCCAGTATATATTGCCTCTGCACTGTCAGACACCAGGCTGCCCATGTCCCTTGGCCTGTGATGGCTGATGCAGCCTCTTACTAACAGCTGTAGGGTCTAAGGCCAGAAAAAGCTCAGGAGGGGAGAAAAAAAATCCTCGCACATCTGCAATACTTACTGTGGTATCAACACCAAAGAAAAAACATTGATTGACATTATTCTTGAGAAGAGCAAGTCCTGTTAACTTCTACAAGCATTTTTTATTGTCAGCACTTTATCTTTGATTACCAGGTCTTTGATTACCTGGAAGCTATGTCTCGCCTGCAGAATTTGCAGAGATACAGTTGTTTCTGATTGTTCATTCAAACTCAGAAGTATTTTACAGGAACACAATCAGTGTGAATGTTTTTTTGGGTTTGTTTTGTTTTGTTCTGGCTACATCTGTTTCATTTGGCAAAGTATTCCCCTAAACCCTGGAATAATATCCACCAAGTGAATTGTTTTATAACATGTGGAAAGCTAGGATTCATGTACAGGAATTTTCTTCTTTGCCTTTCTTATAACCATTATCTTAACAGTACTCTATAATCTTCTGGTTACTCTTCGTTACTTCTTGACACCATTTGAACTCTAGCTTTGAGTCACCTGCACCAGTTTTTCCTGTTATTAATGCTTCCGTTGACAATTGTTTTAAGTTCTCAGGTAGGAGTTCACTTCGCAAATAAAAGCAGAAATAGGTTTTTAGTAGATAATAGGCTGACAAGCCAAACATGTTGTTGCTTCACATCCCTGTTGAGCAGGTGACACTGAGAAATAGGTCTTTTGCTGTGACATCATCACATTTATGCCAGACAAGCAAAAGCATTTAATTTCTGTTGCAGGATTTATGAGCATGAGATTAATGACACAGAACTCAAATAATGGGATAAAGGGACCCCAGCAGCAGGCTGAGAACATGGGTGAAGGTGGAATGAGTGCTAGTAGTT
This sequence comes from Nycticryphes semicollaris, assembly GCA_013400055.1. Lineage (NCBI taxonomy): Eukaryota > Metazoa > Chordata > Aves > Charadriiformes > Rostratulidae > Nycticryphes > Nycticryphes semicollaris. The sequence goes on along the minus strand of VXBJ01003247.1, from coordinate 370,386 downwards.
AACTGAATAAGTTTTTCTTTATTCCTCTTGTCATTATCCCTGTTACATTGCTGCTTAAATTCCAGAAACCTGTCCAAAGCAGCTAGCTAGGTATTGACCACAGGAACTCTGACAGATCCCGAGTACCATCAGTGCAGCTTTATTGGTTTTCATGGCACACTGGAAAAATGCCAGGTCAGGATCTAGTGGATGCTCTTGCACCTGTTTCTGGTAAGAGGAGTTGGAGGAGAGTGAAAAGTGTGTCACTTAAATTCCAGAGATTTGGTGAGACACTTTTCAAGCTGAAAGATGGAAAACATTCAAATGTGGAAGAAGTGGGTTTTCTTAACAGTGCTGTGGGAATGTTGTGTGCTTTAGAGAGGTAGAATCTATCCACCAAGTATGTCCAAGGTGGGTGCTTGTAATAGCTCATTATTGCCAGAAAGCCTCTTGCAAGCTTAGGGAAACCTCTGCCTTCTTTCTTCAGATCGTCATTATGTAGGGCCCAGAGTACATCCATCTTCCAGGAATTTAGTTGGTTGATTTAAGTTTAGCTGTCTGAGCCCAAGGTCACCTCCTTAACTAGTAAGAACTGTTGTAGAAGGCCAGCGGCAAGGACCTGCCACTCCTCTCCTTTGGGAGCTGCAGTTATTCTGAGGTTCTACGGCTGTGTCACATCACATCTGTGTAAGCAGATGTGTCAGGCCCAGTCCTCACCTTGACCTGGACGTGCTGGCTGGGCTGCCTGGCTTGACATCAGACTGTCTCTGGCCTCTCTGACTCCAATTGCTGTCTCTGACCCTGATCTTGACCCGGATTTGTGAGCTCTGCATCCTGGCTCCTTGTTGGTGAGCTCCCTGCTCACAGGAGATGTAATAAGGCTCCCAGTTACAAGCTCACCTCCCCTGTGGAACAGCTGCCCTCATCTCTTCCTCATGCACTGGGCTTCCTCGTGCACTGCACATGTGAGACAGGGTAAGGGTATGGCAAGTCTGTGTTTGCAAAATAGGAGCAGTGAATGAATGAAAAGAGTGAAAGGCAGGAATATTTGTGAGTAGATGGAGAAAACGCAGGTTCTCTGACTCTCAAACAAGTTATGTTTGACATTGGACTTTAGACAGTAAAACATCTTTATCAGTGGTAAAAAAAGTGACCATTCCACAAAAAGAGATTTCAGGTGCTGTTTGTTCTGCAATATCAAAAAAGGGAATTGGCTCCACATTTTTTCTTTTTAAGAAATAAAAAGCTACTTTTTTATTTGATCAGCTAATTACTAAGTTATTGCAGATGCTGATGGAACTATCATGTTGCTGTTCACTCATTTTCCAAGTGTATGCCTCCCTCCTTCAACAGTTGGTTATATTTCAGTTAATGACCAAGGCTGGATTGTAGTATAGATCAGACATTGTAGTTCAGGTATCAAAAGTCTTTTCTGACATGTTTAGGGCAAGATTTATGCATCACCACAAGAATTTTCAGTTTCAAAGAACTTGAAGTTTTCAGTGAGAAACTGCCTAGTCAAACTATTTCTTAAAACAGTAAGAGAACTCAGTTGGAATAAAAGTGACAGTAAGGTAAAAGTCTCAAAGAGCTTCAGTTATGATTGAGAGACCTGCCCTCCCTTTCAGCCTTTATTTCTTCATGTTTGCTGAACAGCTATACCTCAGGGGCTTCGCTAGAATAAATGTCATCCTACTGTGAAGCTTTCCTCTGATCAGAAACACCAGTTCCACAATGTCTCCAAAGCATGTGCTCTGCTGCTTAGCATTTGGGGCTGGGTACAGGAAGAGGGGACTTCTTCCACTCCTCTGATGGGTGGATCTACCTTTTTCAATGGGGGAGACTAACCTATGAGATAATTAGAATAGCAGACTGCATTTAGTCCTTCATCAGAACAATTATTCTGTGGTTGCAGATTACCCATGGAGTATTTTCCTGTCACATTTCTGTATCTTGGCCTCGGAGGAATAAATAACCTCTATTTTGGATACTGATCTTGCAGGAGGGGTTACATTTTTTTTATAGCGGAGATTCATTCTGGTGTGAGGAGGTTTTGTTCTGTGAGTCATCATGGAACTCAATAAGAAGGTGTCCATCAGTGTGTATGATACTCTGCTAAAGGAGATGCAGATGAGCTACCCTCACTCTAAGTAGAGAGGATATTGGCCCCTGCTGTTCTTCTGCTTTCTTTTACCTGGGTCTGATTGAATACCTCTTCCAGCAGTTGTTATTCCCTGTGAATTTCTAGGTGGGCATGAAGTATTATCATTAGCACTTGTTTGTTAGGGTAACAGTTGTTTGTATTGTCACCTTTTCAATGATACTTTATGCAGAGCTGTGATATCTCCAAAGGAGTGTTTTGCTCATTTCTGTCAAAAATAAAAAGGAGCTCTAGGAGGAAATAAATTTGTGTCCATCTTTTCTTGCATTCCTCACTACTCTGGAGTAGTAAAGTTGTACCCAGTCCTGAGTTGTGGCCTAGTGGCTCTTCTGACATGTGAGTTGCTTTAGCTCTGGTACTGATGCACAATGAATGACAAGATGACTGTCTGTGTACAAGACTAATCACTGCATGCTTTCTGGCTGCATCTGCTTTGGTTCACTTCTATTTAAAATTAAGAACAACCACCAGCAGCACTATGGACACACATGCAAGACCTAGTATTAGCTCTGAAAATTGGCGCATAACAGCACCTCAGGATGGAGAATCAAAATCATGAGTCATTTGCAGTAGAGATCCAGGAATATCTCTTCAGGTTAACTGTGGAATTTTTGATCCTTCTGTTGGACATGTAGGACAGTATGGTTCAAAAAACCAAAGTTGTGTATTCATACCAGGAAACAGGAGACATGTAGTAGGACATCTTACCTAAGCTGAACCTTCTAGATGGACCATTTCAGAGATCTCTACACCCTGCTCCATTTTGCCCCTAAGAAATAGTTGCTGTCTTCAGTAATGTGTGCACCATTTAGTTCCTTAAAAGAATATAAAAATCAAAGCATTTTCTGTATCTCTTCTGCTATTCCTGATAACTTTCCACTCTGCACTCCCACCTTATTTTCTGAATCCAATTTGTTACTAAAATAAACACTGCCTTAATGATTCTGCTTTCAAAGAGTAGCTAGTATTTCCTATTCCCCATACAGGACAGAACAGGCTGTGAAACCAGATGGAGCTGGAGGATACAATATGTATACTGTGGAATAAGAATCTGGCATCCTTCTGTCTCCTACTAGAATCTTTCTATGTTTAGTTGTGTTAATAACACGGTTTAATCACCAAGACTATAGCGTTTCTATTTTGTGTGACAGTACAGAGGAGAAAAAGAAGGAAGAAAATGTGTTTTTCTCTTGATTTACATGTATTTTACAGTATCACTGTGATAATCCCAGGTGCCTTGGATTCCAAGTGGTAAATACATGCTGTAGAAAAGGTGGGAATGTCTTACAGAGGTTTTCCAAATAGCTGCATTTTAGAAAATCTATCACTCATCAGAGAGACTTAATACTTTTTGGTTTACTTGCTTTCCCCCCCCCCAGTTTACAGATGAAAAAACTCTGATTAAATGCTACAGCTTTTATTTTTAAATGCAACTTAGCTAAAGCTAAGTGTATACTGAAGTGTAATAGAAATGCCTTCCTGAATAGCTACTCTTGTTTTCCTAGGATAACACTGAATAGCTGCGTGAGATACAGGGTTATGAAGACACTCTACTGGACTCTCCACACACCTTATTTTAGTTCCACAGATTATGATGAAATTTTCTGAGTTACAGATGTATAAGAAGAAACAAGCTGACTGAAACCAAATCCCCATAGCCAGCTTTGCTTCCAGTAGCTTTTAAAGGAGCAGTCTTACTGAGGATGTAAACTAGAGGCAGAACTACCTAGGGACAAAGGATTCTCAAGTAGTTAGAGCAAGGAAGATGGAGAAGTATTCTATTTGCTGTTCAGGCTCTGCCAAGTTTTTGATGATTAATTGTAGACTTTGTTAATTAGTAATACAGGCCTGTAAGCAACTCAGAATTTTGCATCTTTAGCCTTTCAGCTGCAGTTTTCTATCTACGTGCCATCCCCTTTACAAAAGCTTGGGGTGTTTCGCTATAGGTAGGCACCAAGAAGTACAGCGGGTAACAATGAGTTTACACCTGTTGAGCTAGAAATGCTTCTAAGGCAGATGTGTCGAAGCTAGTTGTTTTAACTCACATGATCTTGCTTTGAAAACACATTTCTAAACAGCATGCTATTTGCCATTTCCCTTTGTAACCCCAAGCAAAGCAACCTTTCCACCCTAAACGCTTTATCTCCTCCTAGAACCTGTGCATGTAGTACAGGACAGTGAAAATAAGGTCACAAGATCTTGGGCAGAGAAGAAAACATACATTTCTACTGGATGCAGATGATGCCATTGTCATGTGTGGCTCAGCACAGAGGGCTCCATCTGACACTTTGAAAATTGCATTGAATCACTTTATGGCCACCAGAGAAGGAGACAGTTCTGATTACTGGCAGGTCTTCTGGAGAACAGAGCTGTGAAGCTTCATTCTCAAGTGGGTGCTTTACGAGTTCCCTGTGTGAATTCTGAAGGAAGGTCCTACTGAACCACCACCCACATGCTGGAGATTTGGGGCCTTAATCAGGCTTACTGTCCAGTAAGCTAAGGGACTGGGAAAGAACACCAGTGTCTTCTGCCTTCCCCTCCTGCTAGTGTTGTGCATCTGTGCAAGCAATAGCTGAAACTAATTACCTATCTCCCTGAAGACAATGTTTAGAATGATCAGCAGTTCTAATGTCTGCTGATGAATAATAAGCCTTGACTGAGCTTCTACACACTGGCTTGGTCACCCTTCTCATTTACTGCACTATTCCCTTTTATGCTCTGAGCATCCCATCCGGTTGCCTGGGTGAACCACGGGTACTGATGGCGTTACGCCAGTGCCCATCTGCCAGCCATGGCACAGTTGTAGCTGTGTGAGCCAGTCCTCCCTCGGCCCGTTTATAAACTGTAGGTTAATTTTTCTTGGTCACTAGGTGGCAGAATTTGTGTTAGTAAACCATGCGGGATTTTTTTTTCTCAATGCTTGCAAACTACTTCAGCTCTGTCCTGTAAATGAATTGCTAAATCCTGATAGAGGGAGCTGTGTGAAAGAAACAAACAGGACTCCCTCTCAAGGATATGATCTGTCCTGCAACTGATGGATCACTTGTATTATGCTGGGTTCAAGACATGGGCAAATATGACGCATTCTCCTGTTAATGCCAGCTTTGATTTGCTGGGATAGTGTCAACAGAGGCTCAACCCTGATTCCGGGGGACTTTTCTATTTGCTGAACAATATTTGCACTTTTCATCAAAGGGTATCTATCGCTGGTACACATCCTGTAGTGCTTTTAGATAACACTAGTGAAAATCTAAGCTCACACTACATCACAAAGGGTCATAGGGAATATATATATTTTGAGCTAAGATAAAGCACTTGAAAAATTCAGGTTTGGAGAGCTTTTTTACTTTAATCTCTTTCTGCCAAACTGTTTTAGGTTGGTTTGAATATTTGGGCCACATAACATAGGGAGAACATTTAAATATTGTTTTAAATGCCAACCACCTTTCTGATAAATGCAGAATGTCCAAGCAACGTGTATAACAGGAATGTGATCTTACAGAGAGATTTAAAATTTACAAAATCTAGATACATTGCAGAAAAGGTAAACTTAATGATACATAAAGCAGCTCCAGATAAAGTCAACTTCTAGTCTGATTAATTTTGAAGTTGCTGTATCTTGTGTGCTTGGCCATAGCCAGGGTTGGTCAAAAGGAGCAGCAAGTGGGGAGAACAAGATCTCCCAGTCTAGAGTTAAGACTGCTGTTTCCGTTCCTAGTACATATGGAGATAAGAAGGCTGAAAGACAGGGTAAAGAACAGTTCTGCAGGGCTATCGTGCAGCATAAAGAAAAAAAAAACACTTTTGCCACCTTCCTTAACCTGAAATTGGCATATTTTACTGTCCTATAGACTTCAGAGAGAGATAATTCTACCAATGTAATGAGGGAGGAAGGAGTACACCTTGCCTATTCACCTAAGTTTCTGGCTGTCCACAAGCATAGTATTAGCATTCAAGAAGAGCTTGCTAGTACGATAATTCCTTTGAAGTGTTCACAGATGTTGAGTGAAATTTCAAGATTTTGAAGCAAAATCTTCAGACCTTGAGAGGAATTCAACTGCAATAAAAAGTTACAATGTTAGCTAACTCCAATTTTGCATTTCACAGGCTTCATAATCTTCTGAACGATGTTGCCAGATCTCAATGTCTTCAGAACTGAAATCCGATTTCAGCTCTGTGCGTTGACCCTACTGAGAATTATTCTGTATGCACAAATCAATGCTCTTAACCTTCATCAGCTGTATTCCCCCTAGCTAAGGGTATTTAAGGCTCTGAAGGAAATTGTTTTGCCATGGTGATTCAAGTAATTTTATATTTTCTTCCTGCTTCCCTTGGGTCTTTGTACTCAAATGTATTGTTACCATTCTTCTCTAGTGAGTTTTCTTCTCATTTTTCTTAGCAAAAGAAAGGGGTGTTATTATATGTAAGAGTAGCATCCTTGACATATACTGAGAAAAGTCAAAAGAGTGTTGTTCTTCCTCAAATTTGAAACATGCATAGCAAAAGACAAAATCCAAACTCTAATCACATCAGACATCAGTTCTGCTTGCCTTCCACAGCCAGGAACCCGAGGCTTGCATTGTGTCCCAATAGTCAAACTGGTGTTCTGATCAAAGAGCCAAAGGCAAAGCTTCTGGTTTTGTATTCCTGACCACCACTGCTGGTTATTGGTGGTAGGGAGTGAGGGAGTCGTACAGAAAGAAAACATGAGAGTAAGGAAAACATCACAGCCTCATAAGAACTTTGCTTTTCTCTCTATCAAGACAGGCAAGAATCTTTGTGCTTCAAGCCATACTGTGATTGTGCCTGCAGTCAGGAATCAGGAAAAGCATTTGAAACCCTGTACATCTGAAATGGAAGCAAGGTTTAATTTTGGCTCTGACATATATGGAAGCTGCTGAAGAAAAGTTGTTTGGCTGAAATACTGGAGGATCCAGTTGTTCCATTTCTGCTGTCTGTGGGAATAAATACCTCTTCTAAGTATTGTTACTTAACATAAAAAAAATAATTCTAAGTCTCATTTCACTATTCAAATGTTACGATATTTTATTTTCAAGAGGATAGAGGTTTCTTACAACACTGTGGTCGGTGTATTTGTACAGTTTGTAAAAATATTACCCTCATTTGGAATTTGCAGTGTGATGGCCATCTTTGACATTTGTACATTTGAAGACCTGATTTGCCACACAGCTGCAGTAACTGTGTATCTGATTTAGGCTAAAAGAGTAAGCTCACAGCCCTGGGATCCTGCCTTTTTTTCAGTGTCCAGCCTTAGAAGTCAGACCTATTCTCTGTTCAAAGAAGACAGCAACTATTTCTTTGTGCATAACTCAGGTCTGCACTACAATGAAGAGAGAAAGTATTTTTAGCATCCAGCATTTGGTTGTTAGCAGAAATGTTATTACCTGTATTCAAAATACTTTTGTTTAAATATCCCAATATTTTGTCTGTTCTTTCAAGGCAGGAGGTTTTCCAGTCTTAGGATATAGTGACACGGGACTTGGTTTGTTTGATTGCTGGGTTTTTGAAGACAATAGGATGCTTTAGAACTTTTGATGACTTCTCAGAGATAATTGTTGCCAAAACTCAATCCTCACAGGCTTCTGGGTTTTTTTTTCTCTTCACAGGTGGAGACTTTACCTAATATGTAATAAAACACCTGTAGGAGAAAGGCTTCCCACTATGCCTTCATGCAGGCCTGTCTGGCATCTTTGTAGGAGAACTCAGTCTCAGATTATGGTGGATGTAAGGATCCCATCTAGTAAAGCACTTCACCCAGGTAGTTGATCTTAACCATGCTCTTAAATTGCTGGCTGAATGATGATGAACTATAATCACATGTGTAATGTTAACTATCTGCTTGATGCATTGCTGACCTGGTGCTATGATTCCTGAGCTCTCGACTCAACCTTCTGGGCCCATTGGATGTTTTTGAGTTGTTTTTGATTCTCTGTGGAGCAGAGAATCTCAGAATGAATAAGTAGAGTTGATACCACTCAGGACAAATGGAATTAACATTGTAATATCAGTGAAAGAGACAACTCAGGGCTGCCTTCCCTAAGGATGGAATTTGTCTCTGGGAAGGACTCTTTATCAGGACTCCTGCTTCCTGCTACTTGCCATTATTTTATCTGAAAATAACACTGCTTAACATGACAGGACTGGAAGATGCGCAGTTCAGTAAAAGCAGATTTAGTGCATTGTGAGCATCCAGTTGCCAGGCATATTAGTGTAGCTCTCACAGACAGGACTGGTGTCCAGTCAGCAAAATAACATCGCCTTTCCCCTCCTTCCTGTATTTTGCAATGCTTTTGCAAGTCAGCACATAGAAACCGTTTGCATGTGTTCAGATAAGTGGAGCAGTGCGGGATGGGCAAGGAGCTGGCATGCAGTTACTGATGACGAGAATATTCTACTCCTCTCCAAGCAGTCTCTTTATCTGCAGTGGTGACATTGCTGAGTTATCGACCAAAGCATGTAAATAGATGACAGTGTGCTAAAGAAAGGAGACATGTCTACAAGCCATTAATGCCGAATAAATTAGCACCCCATACTCCTGTATGAATACACCAATATGTGCAAGTGGATATTTTAAACCAGTGACAGGACTGTCCTTTCACAAAGAGCGATCACAGCATTTATCTCCTCCCTGCCATGGTCTATAAGAGCACTACAAGAGCACAATAAGAGACCTACTTGGTCACACCCTAGACCTCTTTCTCCAATGTAAGCCAAAACACAGGGTTTAGGGAGAAGTTTAAGAACAGAGAAAGGGTGCAGTAGCATCTTTAGATACTCCTCCTGGTTCTATTGAGAGAACTTGATAGGGCCACTGAGATTTTTCTCCTACAGAGAACCATTTGGTGTTTCTAGAATTATTTCTCCATGTTGGATAGAGCCAACTTGCAACCACAGCTTGCAGCTCCTTTCATGCCAGCAGAGAGAAGAAAATGCAGAAGATAAACTAGCAGTGTTTCAAGAAAAACAAGGGGGCTGCTGCTTTTGTGACTCAAAAACCTCCCTGAATTGGAATGTGGTCCCCGTGGGTAGTGAGAAAGAACATTCTGGAGTGAATGCCTTTGTTCTGAACGAAAAAGCACTTCTGGCCCTAAGGGGAGAAAGGGAAAACACTTAAAAACTCAAAACAACAAGGCAGATGAAATAGAACCATCATTTTAAAAAGTGTCATGATAGTTGAGTAAAGTTAATTTTTGAATATTTGGAAATTGGAAATAATCAATATTTGTGAAGGCTTACCATTGCATGAAAAACATAAAAAACACCTACACAGAATATAATGGGGCAACAGTAACCTCTTTCGCCTTTAACATTGCAACCAATTTCCATTTGTAAGGTATAACTTGGTGTGGAAGTTGTTACATTTGAAGGCAAATGTGAATATGTTCAAAAAGTCTGAAGAATATTCAAGCAGCACAGCTGGGGAGGCGTAAAAGAAAGGTCCTATTAAAAAGGCAAATCAATCCTTCAGGGATAAGTTTGATGAATCTTGCCATTTATACAGCTATACTCTTGAATTATTTTAAGATACCTGATTATATACCATCCATAAAAAATATGCTGAATTGTTGGACAACACACTGTTACAATGGGTTCAGTACACAACAGACTCTCCTTGTCTTTGCTTTTAAAGTGGGGAGAGAGTCGCTCTGGCAGTGAGCTAGCTCCATTGATGTCAGCAGATAGATGTGTAGAGAGCTTGCAGACTATTTCTAGACCTAATGCTTGTGTTTCACAGCATATGCAGCATTTACCTCTTCAAGAAATGCCCAGAAGTATTGAGGGCAGACTGTGTGAAGAAACGGAGCACAAAAGACTCCTTCTCTTGGAGTCTTTCCTTCTGTGGGGGCTGCAGTGGGCAGGGTGTTCTCTTCTGAGAGTGTCTGCTGCTGTGCAGAGCAGGAATGTGGGCTTGTGATGCTACTGTAGGCTATGATGACGGGTCACTGAGACAGAGGCTTGGGGAAACTCCTTTCCTCCCTTCCTTCACTTACCAGCCCATTGTACACATGTTTCTGTATTCAGCTAATAGAGCTTCTACATCAGCAACAGCATTTGTGACAGCTCCCAGCTCTAAATTAATTTTGGAAATATTCCGAAGGAGGGAAAGGGTTTCCCATCTTGTTGGTTACCCACTGGCTGCAAGCCTAAGACTCTTGCAACTTCTCAGAGTACTACTTACAATCCATCAGCATGTGACTTAGCTAGAACAACACTGCACTTAGTTTCTGATTTGGGGAGTTTGTGGATCAGGATATAGGGATCATTTGCCTAGAATGATCAGACTGAAATTGCCTAAACTGACCCAGTAATAACAGATTCCATTGTCTTTTCACTCAGTTTATTAGACACAATTATTTCTAGCAGGCAGTGTCAGAGATTATTTCATTAGTGAAAGCTGAGAACTGGGTATATGATTCTTTTTTTTGGGTGATATTCTGTCTTTTCATGTAGTACCATTCAGACAGAAGATGATCTGTTACTGGATTTTATGTCTTGCAATGAATCTGATTTTAACAACACCACAATCCACAAAGAAGACAATACTGCATAGTTGCTGTGAAGAAGATTGTGAGTTCGGAAATCTACTCCTCTTCCTTCCATTCCCAGTCGTTACTCTTCCTTGATTTTGACTGTTAACTCTCCAGTAAAGGAAATATTTTTACATAATGCTTGGCACTGAGGTGCTCAAACAAGGTCTCCAGATGCAGTTGCAGTAGCTCTGACTTTGAGATTTTTTGCATACTTTAATCCCTTGTTTCCACTGTTTAAAGTTGATGCCTAAGGTTAAACTCAGCAGGTCAGGTTTGACTTTGTTATTATATTAAACTGATTTCAAAAAGTTGTCAATCAGTTTGACTCATTGAAGAGGTGACTCTGTGGAGGTAGGAGAAATCTTCACGTTTAATTGTTTTCCTCCCATTGACATATGTGGTATTTCAGTCCATGGTAAATGTTTTCTCTTTCTTGAACAACTTTCCTTGAGAGCTTTGTAAAATTTTTTGTGCTGTTCATTTAAGAAAAAAAAAAAAAAGCATTGTTTGCCAATGTTATTATTATCACTTATTATTAAATAATCTGGTTTTACTTACCTGTGTTTTGTAGCCACTTTTTCTTCTGTCCAAATGCACCCAAACTCATTTTTACAGTGAGGACAACAATTTTATCAGTTCACCTCTCTGTCACTGAAGTGCTGTTTGCATAATATACACCTGAGATTAAATTGGTTTCATTCCAGAATTATTTGCTCAGTACCAAATAATATCTGTAATCAAATCAAGAACTTCCCTAACAGATGGCTCGATACAATTTTCATTGTTCGCTGGTAAACTAAGAAGTAAAAAAAAAAAAAAAATACTAAGAAGCAGACACATTCATTAACATGTTTTCAATGTGTTTACTGACCTTTTGCAAAGTGTTTTGCAGTCCCGGGATGAACAAGATCCCCAAAGTGCCAGTAGCTTTTTTTTATTAGCATAAGCATTAAAATAAATGAAGTAGAATTCTTGAGTGCGGGATGACAGTGCCACGCAGGACCTCGACAGACCAGTATGTGAGCTACACCCCTGTTGGCAGGCCTTTGCAATCTGAACAGCACAAGTAACTACTCCTCCTGCTTTGAAGCAATATGAAACTTCAAAGAACATCAAAGCTACCGGGAGACCCAATGCCAAGCATCATAATATTTATTTTCCTCCATCTTGAATGAGTTCATGCATCAGTGCCATGACAATAATGCTAGCCATGTCCCCTGCACTGCTTAAGATTCATGATTCTTGATGAAGAGTGTAACAAAGATCTGAACATGACAGCCTATGGGAACTTTATTGTTTCTGAGTGTTATGGCTTATTGTTCTTTCCCTAGTCACTTTGCTGGCATTTAGACCAAGTGTTCACTTTATTGAAACAGAAGCATATTGTGCTTGCTGCGCAGTGTCACAAACAATGAGACAAGAAGGCCAGTAAAGCATTTATAACCTTGTACTGAAAAGTCTGATGTGCAGTTGGTAGTAGAGAGCTGAAGAAGGAAATGAGTAGGAAGACCTAAAGAGCTAGTCATAACACTGTAAAGAACAAAGTGCAAACCATTCCCAGGGAGATAGTTGAAAGACATTGGCCATGGCTTGGGATTGCAGTGCTAAAACTAAAATCAGGCTTGCTTTTGAGCGGATAATTCTGGCTTTTTATCTGCAAAAAGATAGGTAGAAAATTAATTACTTACGCTCCATGAAGTCAAGGGATGGAGTATAAGCAACAGCTAAATTTGACTGACCAACATCAGATGAACAGACTGCAGAAAATAGGAGTTGTTTCAGAGCTGTTGATCAGCTCTGTGGATTCCAACAGCAGGAAGAGAAGTACCATAAAAAGTAAAGAAGATTTTTATATTTTTTTGGCTCATGTCATGCATGACTACTTTACTCTTCTTGGTCATAAACCTCTGCATAGATTAATGTGGCATAACACAGCTGAAGGCTTCTTCAGTCCTGCCCAGTGCCTTCATGAAAGTGAGTAAATAAGGCATATGACTTTTGGAGAGTTTGCGTTAGACAATGGGCATCTGGGAACAGAATGCAACACGGAGATTTGTACAAGAGATGGATTAGAGCATCCATCTAGGCATTTCATTTATTAAAAGCATTCACCTTCAGTTGCTTTCCCAGTCTTTTGCNTGAGAAGAGCCTGGCTCCATCCTCCATCCTCTGATGCATATTTGTCTTTGACTAATTACTCAATGGAGATACTTACTGGTTGGATAGTCAGTAGGAAAGCAGTATTTCTTTCAGATGGTCAAAAAGGACATGTTCATGTGTGGGATGATTGTTTCCACATTTCCTTTTTCTACCTGTTTCTGCTATTGTACCATAGTCTTTGGCTGTATAAGTATTGTCATGAATTTAGATGAAATATATATTAGGTTTATCCTTAATAATAGTGAATCTCATTGTACCTTATGAAGCTCAAACATCTGGATTTGTATGTAACAGCTCCACACTGTAGTCTCTTCTACAACCTGAAAATGCCAGTTACTACTCCTATTATTTATGCCCAGTCTTGGCTGTAGACATAAAACTCTGCTTCAGAACTAACTTTTATGAGCAGTTGTAAGCTTCTGCTAGTGCCAAATATGCTCACTTGCCCACCGAGTCAACATGCTTTTGCAACATGTGGCTTCTCTTTTGCATTCTTCAGAGGTGCAGTCCAGTTTTTGAAGCTGGGTACATTGAATCCCACTTTCTCTGCACTGCTTAATGGTAGCAGTGTTCAGAAAGTAAGTTTTGGCTTTCCTGCTGTAGACTCAAATGAAAAACAGGCCAAGCAGAAGGTCATTTTCAGAAGGGTAGCCCTGTCCGAACGAACGAAGCAACACACATTTTATTAGTGACACTTGCCTGTCTTTCATGCAAATACATGACTGCCACTGAATGCCTCACAATTTGTTTGGCAATCCCAGTTCAGGCAGTGTGAGTGCTCGGCTGAGTTGTGCATCCTCTCGCCCACGTGCACGTCTATGGGATTCTGCCAGGTCTACTCATCAGCAGTCAGTCCCATGCTACTGTGTGCATAGTAAGTGTCAGTGTTTTTCTCTCAGCCCACCACATTAGAGGTCAACGTGAACTTTTTTCTTCATGTCCAACACCTTGTGTCTTCACTAAATATTCAGCTAGAGCACATAATTGCGTACATGAACTGCAGTGAAGTTTTGGAAGAAGGAGCAGACTCCCATAATAGGAATTAGTAAGAATAAGGCAAATCCGGACAGGCTACATGGCAAAAGAGTAAGCAGCTTTGGGCTTCAGTCTCTGCAGTTTGATTCATAGCTGTAATTTTGATTTTGCTGTCTTTGCCTGTTTCACATTCCAGTCATTCTTCCAGGAAAGTTTAGAATAAAGTGACACCAATAAGAATGACATGTGTGCTAAGTGCAGAATGAGTGATGAGATCTTTGTTGGCCGTTAAAGAAGGAGACTATTTACTGGTCTATCTCACAGTGTCTGAGTTGTGTGACTTTCTGCTCTGATGCTGTGAGCATGGCTTGAGAGTAGAGGGACCTATAGCAGCTTCCCAGAAGTAGACAAGGAAATGAGACACAGAATCAGCCAAGGAATGAAAGTGATGTGAGTATTTTTAAGGCTTCAAAATACCTATGTTCCAAGAAAATTCTCAGTTTCCAGAACCCACGCTTACCTCCCAAGGAGTGGCATGGACACATATGTTGAAATATGAGAAATGCTAACATACTGAGGTAATAAAAAGAGGCACATGCCTTCTAGACTACTAGATTGAAGATTTTGTCAGCCATTTCTCAAGGAACTTGGATGAGTAAAAGCCATTGGGAAGTGGCATTTTTTTGCCTTTGTAGGTGGGGTCTTCTAGAATATAGTTCAGAGGCAGAATGGTATTCTGTCTCTGTACACTCTGCAGAACCATTTCTCCTGATTTCAATCACCAGCATTGTTGCTTCAGCTTTGAATCAAGGCTTTTTGGTTTGCTAAAGCTGAGGTCAGAAGCTGACAGTGGTCTGGGGAAAATTAAAATTCACTGAGAGTAAGCCTAGGGACACTTCTGAAGATGTGCAGAACATGGAAAGAGCTGAGAATAAACGGCCCAGCCCCCAGATTCACCTGAATGGAACAAGAGAGGACATTCTCTTGTAAAGTACTGGCAAACTTAATCTGCAGCTCATAACCCTGCTTCATGCTGAGGTTTTGGAAATCAAAGAGAGTAAATTCCAAGTTTATTCTACTCTGTGGATGCATTTTTGAAGGATAAAATGAAGTTATTAATTTCTGATAAGGTATGTTGCTTTACCCATTTAAGTGAAATGACAGTTGAATAGTCTGAAGTCACTATTACAGGAAATGGGGTTCATGTGAAGATGTGTAATAATCTCTGAGCTGCTTGCCATTTATAATAAGAATTGGTGGCATGCTTCTTTGCTATCCCTAGGACATCCCTTCAAATTCCCATTCATGCAGTTCTTTCCCAGTTCACGTGGAGCTCCAGAGAACTCTTTAAGACCAAGGCCTCAGTCAGACACAAGGTTTTTTAAAAGGTGATAATTTTTTTCCTGCCTTTGCTTGAATTTTTTTGTCTTTACAGGATCTCAGGAGACCTCATACATTAACAGGAGGAACTTCAGCACAGTGTACAAGTTCAGCTTTGCCTGTAACTGTCTCACAGCAACAGTGAGGCTATTTTTGAATGAGAAACCTAAAGATTTAGCACTTCTGTCACTGTTTTTTTTTTTCTCTCCACAGAAGAGCTTATCTTGTATATATCCATTTTCTGTGTCATTGTCAGTTTCTGTCTTAAAATTCACATGTTGCTAGATCCTTCCATGAACACTATGTATGTGTATCAGCAGCAAATCTTTCACCTGTAGAAATTGTCTAGATTCCTTTAATCCCTACTTAGCAAGGCATTTATGTGCATGCTTCATTTCAGGCACATAAGTAATCTTTTCTACCTCAGCTGGATTATCCATGTACTTGGATCCAGATTTCAAGTTTGCTCAAGCTCTAGTTTTCTGAATAGGAACATCAGAATATAAAGCAGTGCAACACAGTGGGCTAAATACATCCCAGATGTGTTAGAAGGGAGGTATGAGACTCTAGAACCACAAGACCTAGGTTTAGGACTAGTCTGTAGTCATCTTTAAGCCCTACTTTTTTCATTATTTCCACGGCTTGTGTGGTTTTTTTTTTAATGTCTTTCTCTTCTTAGACACCATTATGTTATCTGTGTGTTTCACAATTTTGTGAAGTGTGATCATAGAAAGATTTCTTTCTCCTTATGCCTGAGGGCATGAGGGTCCCTGGAAGCCCGTTGTTTCTGTGAGTATGTACATGTGTCTGTGCATGTGTTCAGAGGAGCCACATGCTCTGTGGACACCTTGATATCTCAGAGAATGTCCCAGGTAGCTGGGGCAGCTCCCTGGAGTGTTCTGCAGCTATTCTGCCTGTTCCCTGTGCTGACCATGACACTGTGCAATGTATTGACTTCAGTCAGAGAGGGGTCAAGTCCCTGATAGTATGAAGATCAAAACTCTCATCTTATTTTGACCTGAAGCCAGGGAAAAGAGTGAAGCCCAGAGCTGCTCTGTTCTTAGCCATCTGTGTCGCATGAGCAGATGGCCTGCTGCATAGTAAACCAGCTGTGCCTGGTTTTAAGGGGCAGCTGTTCTGTTCTTAGGCGTAACAGTTGATGCTATTTAGCAGTAAAAAGTGCTGGGTGAATATAGCTCAGCCTGGCTTTGACTGGATGGGTGTTGCTTTTTAGTTGTCATCAGGAAATAGCCATTTCAGTAAGGAAACAAGAAAAACAGTACCTCTGACAGGACCACCTTGCAATAGTTAGGAAGGGGTAGGATTCAGCTGCTTCAGTACCAGATTTACTCTTTGACTTCGGCAAATCACTTGTTTCTTGATATTTCATAGATAAACTGATAAATGGAGCAGTCTCAGGTGACTGCCTCAGCTAGAACAACCAGGCTGCATGGTGCTTGGATGCTACAGCCTGTATAGCCCCCTAGGAAGTAGATGGTGAATGGTGAATTATTCATAGTGCTTCCTTATGCAGGCTGCCTTAGTATTCCCCAACATGAGCCATCTGCTCTTTCAAGTCAGCTGAACTTCAAGAGATCCAAGCGGTAAATTTATTTGCACAGGATGCAACACTGATGGGAGAAGGCTTTTGTCGGCATATTAACCTAAGTAACACTTTCATAACCTGCCACCGTAGCTTCATATACTATATGTCATGGATAGGATCTGTGAAGTTGGAAGAGTTAGACCCCCAGTGTGGAAAGTGCCCTCATTCTTCATAAAATATGTACTCTGATATAGTGAATGCATATACATATATATGAATACCTGAACTGCTTGCTTGTTGGCTAACATTTTTTTATAGTTGTCTTAAGAGCACTTAGTATTTCTAGCAGCTACTGTTGGTAAGAATTTGTTGAGTTACTCGCTTCTGCAAGAAAGACAGCTGGTAGAATATGTAGATAGCTGCTGGTTAATCTTTGATGATGTGATGACTGCTGTGAGGGATTTTCTCTAGGTGCCTACAGCCTGCACTACACAGCAAGTCTCCACACTACACAGTTTTGAAAGATTCACATCCTCACCCTCTGAATGGGTTATACTAGGGAAATTTGCTACTTTAGCTTAGCTGCATAGCAGCTAAGTTGATTTACTCAGCTATCCACAGCAGAACTGCTAGACTGGTAGATCAATGGTCCCAGTTTAATCTGTTTTAATTTCCGCTGTGTAGGTTTGGGTCATGCAAAAACTGTTAAGAGCAAAGCATAGGCTGATGACTATAAACTTACTCCCTAGGATACCCCAGGTCTTTTATTTGTGCCTAAAGTTTTCTGAAATTACAAACTTTACTGGGAGTTCAAGTGAAGCCATCTTATGACTGTGTGCTTTGGAGATCTGCTTTCTCACACCAATGTGATCCATCTCTGTGTAGTCCAGAAAAAGTAACAGAAACTGCTTGAGCTGAGTCGTGACACAAAACAATTTTACTGGCTATTCCTAATTATTCCCAGTGTTTGTAATGCAGTCATATTTTCAGATCTAGATTAAGTGTTCTGTTGTAATTGGCATTGTAGATAGTAACAAGAAAAGGATCTCAAAGATCCTGCAGTGGACAGACAAGAATTATTACTTCTCACTGCAAAGGCATAGAGAGATTTGGTTACTTCACAAGATAACAGAGAGACCTGTCAGAGTATGGGACTCAAACCTTTCAATGTGTGGGAATACCCAAACCCTATTCAGACCCTGAATTCAAAAGAGCACTACTACCAGCCTCTGAGGTTCAGCTTCTGATACTTACAGCAAGGACTGCAATAAGTATGGCAGCTAGGATAGCGGCTATCTCTCCTGATCCCGTGTTGTGACCTGATAGTGTTGTATGTCTCTTGGAGCCACAGACATTAAAATTCATCACTACCAGAAAACAGAAAATTAAAGTGAAAAAAAAGAGGTTTCTTAGTTTGTGTGTGTATTCATTACAGTCACCGGAGAAGCAGATATTGCAAGATAAGGTGGAAAAATGTAGGTCATTCAAAATGTGTCCTTCCCTGGGATGTAGGAGGTTGGTTTTCTTTTTTCCTGCAGTTAGAAGATAGGGTAAAGACTGACACTGAGAGAGAGTGGAAGCGACAGGTGATGAAAGAGAAAAAGAAAGTAAGTGACTATTGTAACAAAGCCTTTGAATTAACAGCAGATGAAAAGAAACCTGAACTAATTCAAAGCTAAAATATATGGGTGGTGTGTGTCTGTGGTAAAGCAAAAGATGCAGTGCTAAACAATTAAAGCTGATCATCAGTTCTGCAGGCTGAACTACTCATTCATTTTGAAAAACAGTGTGAAAATGAGAGAAGCACAGAAAGTATCCCAGATCAAGGCTACTGCATAAGGAGTTTGAGTTTTGTAGTATCACAAGCTTCATCTGTGACAAAATTAATTTTTTTTTTTCACAAGTCCAGACCATACCACTGACATTGCTTCTTGGAGAACTAGGCCCAAGTTCAGCAATCAAAGGCTAACAAGTATTAATACTAGCTAAGAGGTGAGCCAGAAACAATCACAGCAACCTAACTCCCTATATCAGTCTCAACAATGTCATTGCAACCTATATAGACATAATGAAAATGTTGAACTTTTATTAAATCAGACTTGCCAACAGAGTGTCAAAACCCAAACCTGAGCATGTTTCTAATTTTCTACCACTGTTCCAATTTTGTCTTCAGCAGACTAATAGCTGCTTCAGTGGAGACACGTTGCAACAGTGCCCTGCCTTGTAAGCACCAGGCTCACCAGGCCTTCTGCTTATACTTTGTACTGTCCTGCATACCTGGGTGAACAGGGCATAAAATGCTTCCATTCAAGTTTCAGAGCAATTTCAATGTATTTGTCACCTCTTTAAGCATTTGAGAATAATTAGGAAAAGTAGAAGGCACATCAGAATAAAAATTTCTCAGCAGAATTTTTTTGTCAGTTCAGCAAAGTTGGAAACATTTAACCAATGTTACTGGGAGCAAGATATGAATTTTTTGGAGGGTATGGATGATTTAAGAAAATTTAATTTAATTTTTTGACACCTCAAATATTGTTTAATATGTCATGTTGAAGTGTGCAACACACTAGGTGATAGAGATTAAACAAAGCACTTCAATGTAGCTAGATCTGGGTAATTCCAGAAAGGATTTTTTTCAGATTTTTTTTTTACTGCAAATTTTGTTATAGTCTATCAATACCGTTGCTATTTGGGAAGGTAAGAATTCTGAAATATCAGAATTTTCTGTGCATGGTACTTCATTTCTGCATTTTGACTTCTTTTTATGGTGTAGAATATGCTGAGTGCTAGGCAAGGATATCACAACTCTACTAGGCTAGTGCTAGAAAAAGCCCAAAACCTGTTCCATAGGCAGTTTGACTTATGGGATATTGGAAGCTTCCCTCCCTTTCCCAGCCCCCAATTCTGGTATTTTCCTTCTCCTGTTTCCTGCCTGATGCTTTCTACACTGGCATAAATGTCTTAAATAGATCAGAGATCTGCACTGAGTAAAAGTTAAGAGAAGAAAAGGTATGAAAGTCATATATACAAACACATATTTCAAGAGGTCATTAACTGAATTACAAACACCAAGTGCAAGTCTGTCTTATTTTGCCTTATTTTCTAAATGAACTTAGATTTCTAGAGAGCATAAAATGCAACTGAGGCCAGCTACAGCAACCGTCTTGTGTAAAGTGGAAGGAAAACCAATACGAAGCTAAATAACTGTATCAATATAGCATTTTGTGTCTGAAATAATAATAGCTTTGCCAATACTCCTTGCTCTGTAGGACACTGTGTAGGTCTTATAGGGCAAAGCTATAATTTTTAATTTCCCCTTTCCATGGGTTGGTATTATCTACTGTTTTGTAAGAACTGTTAAGTTACTACTGTGACTAGTTGCCTTGGCATCTTAGGGGCCTACATGTGGCCAAAGTACCACTGTGTTTCGAGACATACAGATAGAGGGCAAAGTGATAGTTACTGCCCTGAACACCTTTCTGGGTGTCTGCCAAAACCAACATTACGTCTCCTTTATATAAATTGCACCAGTCCTTTGAAGTTATTGATGCTGTGCAGATTTACACCACTTGAGGATTTGCCTCCTATTTTTGCAGGGTGTTGTAGCCTCCAAAAATGTCTGAAGACAGCCTGTTCTCTTGCTAAACTGCAGCTCCTCTGTTCGTAGCTCCAGCTGTCATCTCTAACCTTGCTAGGCACCTCCTTTGCTGGGAGCTGCAGCTTCCAAACATGCTGCTCTTCACACACTGAGGTGAAGCAGTGAGATGGTCATTTTCATTCTCAAAGGCAAAAATATTTAACTTTTTCCTCTTGTCACCCTGCAGTTACATCAGCATAGCACTGGTACAGCTTTCCAGCTGTTACTCCTTGGGTTGCTGCNGTTTACTCTTAGGATGGTCAAGCCATCCGTGAGTAACAGTTGGTCCTGTGATGATGCCAAGCCTTCCCCCATGCCTTGGCACGTTGTAGGTTCTGTCCATGCTGTGGTTGTGCGCTGAACTTTAGGTTGCCTTCAAGCTCAGATGTAGTGATTGTCCTTAGCTTGATTCTCAGTGGCTGTTCCACTTATGCAGGCTTTGCTCAATGATATATGAAGTTAACCCTGAGCCCTCACCTCTTCCCCTCATCCCTTTGCATGTCATGTCTGTAATTTGCTACTATGATCTGGAGTCACGGAAAAGAAGTCTCCCATGTGTTATGCCAGCTCTCAGCTCTTCAGTCATTTGTCCTCTTTCGTGTTCATATAGAGCCAAGCCCTGGAGAGGGGGTGGTGTCTAGCAAACTCTGCTCAAGGAGGCAAACACAGAAAGTTGCATGGTGAGAGTATGGTGGGGAGAAATGCAGAGACAGCTAATATGGCTTTGGCAGGGGAAAGGAAATCTGTAGTGTAGTTCTGTATGAAAAGGATGATTCAAAAGGCTTATGACATTTTTTCTTGGTGCCATTTTGAAACAAACCCTCCTTTCAGAGTGGAGGAAGAATACCAGCTCTGAGTTAGGCCTCTGAGCTTTTAACATTTGCATAATTGTGAAGCAAAGTTCAAAAGCAGTTTGTGGCTTCAGGTCAGTAGGTATTGTGGCAAGTGTTGTTAGTCCCCCAAAACTCAATTTAAAAAAGTAAAATATTTTAAGAATGCCACAAGCCTTGAATGAAGAACCATGCAGAAAATGCCCCCTCGAAGAAGATTCTAATTATGTTTTTATCTACTTTTAGAAAAAGTATTTTTTGCAGATGACAGATCTCATGTCATTACATCAGTGGGTAGAGTACCATGCTAGAGGATTATGTGCTTTTTAGTTCAACTTTGCTAGTTTGACAAGTTACTTAGAAAAAGCAGTTTAGAGAGAAGATATTTCGTGATGCCAGAAATTATTGCCTAAAAAGGAAGAGGACTATACTGTGTCAACCTCCAAGCTTCATTCACCTAATTGCCTTGTAGACAGCGTGGTACGGGTCCCCGAAATGGATCAGATGGGGAATAGCTTGGATAAACACAAAACTAGTGAAGAGAAGTAAAGTAGAATTAAGTAAAGAACAACCAACACTGCCCTATTATACTTCATCAGTAACATCTGAAAGTAAGAAATCTCTGCTTTGATTACCAGATGCCAAGAAAATAATATGAGCGGCCTGAATTATTGGTACTTCTTGATAAATCAGTTGGCAACAGGAGGAGTAAAATGAGCATCTTTTAGCACCTGAAACATTGTTAAATTACAAATAATAAATTGTGTGGAATCCTTACTAGGCTGGAAGGCTGGTCAAGGGCACACTAGCATCACAGCTGAGAGGTGGACAAACTGAACAGAGGTATGTCAAGGCCACGTGGCTGTATATTCTGAGTTATCAGGCTTACATGAGTACATCCACTGGAACAAAGTTCCCTTCTATGCAGGTACTGCTCTGCCATATAAGGCCCCTTCAGGAGCAATTTATATCTGTTTTAAGTTTATATAAGCCTTAGTACTCTCCTTTAAGTTGGAGTCTGTATAGGTAGAAGGCTGAACTGTGTTGCTCTGTGTTCTGTCCTATAGATGTAGAGATAAACTGTTTCTTCCACCTGAGTTGAACCTGCAAAGTACACTGTGTGTTTAGTCCGTGACAATTTCCACACCAGGTGTGGAAGGGAGGGGAAAATTGGGCTATGTGTTTTCACTATTGTTAGAGATATGGGGCACTTTTCTTATTTTGTGTTTAACTGTGTCTGTTTATGTTTTCATAACAGTAACTATTCCATACTATTTAGCTTTCTGTTTGGTGAAATGGAAAATCTATGTTCATGTGTGCTGAGGGAAGGAAGATGAACTACATTGACAGCAGGAGCATTAAGGAGGACAACAGTTTAAATGGTGTCACTTCTTTAAGGTGACATGGGAGTCTTCTACTAAAAAATGCATTTTCATCTGTTCCTGCCTTTGTCCTCTGTACAGTCATTGGTGACTCCTGTTTATGACAACCAAGAAAAGAGCAGTGTGGTAGTGTGGTTAAAGCATATTGTCTATGTATCTGTCATGACTTCATGTAGCTTTACCATGAACTTAGCATCTTCCTTTTTATTCCTGATATAAACAGATATATTTTTTGCCTCTCTCACCAGATAAGTTTCACATATATATGACTTGTTTTATAAGTGTTTTATATTCTTTTAGTGTTGGAGAGACATAAGACATGGCACAGGTTTGTCACTTATAGCAACAATCTAATGTTAATATTAGTCTCTAAGCATTTTTTTAAAGCATTTTTATTTCCTTTCAGCACTGGCTTCCTCAAAAAAACCTGAACATTTCACATCCCAAATCTAATCAGAGTGGAACAGGAATACTTGAGATAAAGCCAGTACTGTAATAATGGAATTAATTTATTATTTACTTTTTTTGATTGTACAGTAACTATGCATTTGTCTGATTAGTTGTAAAATAATGTAAAACCAGTTGATAATGCTTTATCAAATGGTTTATAATGCTCCTAAAGTACTTTAAGATTTACGTATTAAAAATGGTTAAAGCTCAAGCTTGAAGTGAGCTAGAATTAAAGCTAATTGGTTTTGATATAAAGCTATTTTAAAAAACAAAAATGACTGCTGCTTTTTTTTTTTTTAAAGAACTGAGGTTTTCTGAACCTAGACTCTCCTTGAAAGCCAATTACTTTAGGAAGTTTGAGCAGAAACAGCTTGGTGTAATGGATAGACTTTTCAGCTTTTATATTTATATATATGAAAACAAAATTTTTCATGAGTAGACTAAACAGGAGACACTGGAAACCTGAAATCTGGAATGGAGATAATCCGTTAGGCTCAATGGTAAAAATCCAGTCTGGTTTACCCAGATCATACAGACTTTAATGACGTGCCCTGACAATAGATTGACTATGTGTGCATTAACTGAGACATCACTAGGAAATCTCATTTGGTCCCCAGCAGATGGATTGGATATTAAACTGATGAATGAGGAAGGGCTACATCAGGAGCACAAGGGTAGCAGTAAATGTATTTCATCTTTGTCATTTGCTATGCAGAGAATTTGTGAATAGGTATTACAGGATTGAAGATCGTGTTGCAATTGCATGGCATTTGGCACAAGGCAGCAGAGCTAAGAGTTGGCATGCAGCCTTGGGACACTGGACTTCTAAGCTCCTCCTGTTGGCATCCTACTGTTCCACTAGTAAATCTAAGCAATTCCATATTGGCATTGTTTTGTCAATTTTGATGGTGCTACACTGATTAACATCAGTGAAAGACCTACCTAACAGCCTCATTAAAAATCAATATGATATGAATCATACTGTGTCATGCTTCTATTTAATCCTTGTGCCTCGTCTGCCCTGGCACAGGATATTGAATTGTAGAATCATAGAATATCACAAGTTGGAAGAGACCCATAAGGATCATTGAGTCCAACTCCCTGCTCGTTGCAGGACTACCTAAAACTCAACCATGTAACTCATCATCCAGACACTCTTTGAAATTTGACAGGCTTGTTGCTATGACCACTTCCCTGGGGAGCCTATGCCAGTGACCAACCACACTCTCAGTGAAGAATCTTTTCCTAACATCATATGGACTTCCCCTAATGCAGCTTCATTCCATTTCCTTTTTGCACCTAGTTTGAAGGGGCAATCTAAATTCCTTTTAATCTGTGACAGCCTTTACTTAGTTCAACTTAGAAATTAGTCAAGCTCTGCCACGATTAAGCAAGACACTCAGTCAACCATGTGCCTTAACTTGGAAGCATGTGAGTGATCCTGTTGAAGTGAGAGTTTAGAATGTATGTAAGTACCTGCCTAGACAGGGGATGTAATTAAAGATCTAGAGCGATATCATGGAGTGGCTTTTGACTCAGTGACTGATACCAGAATTGCATCAGATTGCAAATTCAGCATGACTTAGAATGTAAATATGGACTGCTATCTCCCTGGGATAACTCTTATTTTAAACCTGAACATGATCCTTCTGCTCAGAAGTAGCAGTAACTAACTAAATAGTAGATTGCCTGGATTCCTAGCATCCTGCAAACTTTTTGTCAGAACCGTTTCTCCTTGTAATGACTTTTCCACTTTTCCAGCAGGAAAAATGAATAGTGATTATTTGTTCAAACAGCAGGAATGTGGCAAAATGAGTTTGAGCTATGCTACGGGGACGATGGATTTGCCACTTGATCTAAATGAATGCTGAATGTAAATAAAACTTAATATTCAGAGTTCATCCTATTTTAGAGCAGCAGAGGCACATCATTAAAAAAATTTCTGACATGTCAGTGAGCAATGAATTACCATGCAGTGCAGCACTGTGAAGACATCACAAGCAACTCCCTGCTGGTGTATAATGTGCCAGCACATGGAAGATGATACATAGAACGAGACAACGAATAGCTCCTTAGGGAATAAGATACTTCAGGCCTAATACTGAGGTAGTGTAAGAGGCATATATCTCCACTGAATGAACTGGAGTTCAACTGATTTACAGCAGTCTGGGTGCCAGCTCTTTCTCATTAGTGAACAAGGGTGATGTTCTATTATAACTTTTTCCTCTCCAGCTTAATAAAATTACTTTGGCTGCCATGTTAAAGTTTCTCCATTGCTAGCCATCTGCTGCTGAGTCTCATCTTTCCACTTAGGTTTGTGCTCTGCCCTTTTGCTCCCCAGTCTTCTGGGCTGAAACTTGACAGCCCATTCTCTCCTTTAATTGGAAATGTATCTTGACAGTTCTTTCCAGCTGGTGGTCCTCAACAACTTGTCAGGGGACTACAGAAAACCACTACCCGTTCACAAGATTTAAGTTTGCCATACAGGGATCTGTACTTCCACTGGAAAAATAGGGAGTCTGCAAATTAATAAGGATTTAATGTCAGAGTTGTAACTGTTGACTTTTGCAACTTCAATAAGATGACATTGATGCATAGCAGGAAGGCAGGAAACAAGTAGAATTTGAAACTGGAGAGGTCCAAATTGATATAAGGAGAAACTGTACCACGACACTTACAACCAAGATTATCCCATGATCCCATGCTTTCTTGCATAAACTGTAGATGGAAACTTTCCAGGCTATTCAGAACTGTCTGTCGTGAGTCCTGAGACCTTGATGGATCTTTGGTCAAGATCCAGGAATTAAACTATACCAGTAGATCAGAAAATGAAGAGAACATTTTATGACTTGCTAATTCCGTGGTCATAGCTGTACTTTGCAGGCCATGCATGATGCCAGTGAAAAAGATATAGTTAAGGAATTCCTTTTAGGCCTTTAACATTTTTGTGATATTTTTGCATGTAGAAGAACAAATAAATATGCAGCTGTATACTTACATACACATATAAACATACACATTACATTATTTATTTTTTTTTATAAGGGTCACATTAGTACAAGCTTTTCAGCTGCTTGGTATATTGTCTGCTCTAACCTCAACAGTAGGTCTAGCTGAACCATCCCTTGTTGTAATTGTATTGATGGTATAGTGTCTAACTGCTAGAGGAACTGGAGTTGAATCTGAGTTACTCCATCTGTATTTGCTGCCTCTTATTGTGCCCAGATTGCATATTTGACCAAAGAAGATATAGAGAGTATTTAATGTAGATTTTATTTGACTATTGGCAATTACTGATTTAACATGGCCCAACATCCCTGGAAGATATGGCAACTGTCTGCAAGTAGGCACTAAGATAATAGGTACAATTTTCAGTAGACCTTCTTTCTTGAACATTGCCCGTGCTTGCAAGTACAGTTATTGCTTAGCTGCTGTTTTTACTACCAATGCATGTTTTCAAAATCGTAAGTAAATGCAGAACATAGGCTATTGTTGTGTATGTGGCCTCCCTGGGAAGGCATTTATCAATGGGTGTTTTTGTCCCAGTCCTGGGGTTATTCTAGTGCAATGGAAGACACCCAGATCAACAACTGTTTGCAAAATTGTTGTTCTGAGCACTGCCAGCCCACAAGGGCATTTTTGAACCTGCCTGTTTAGTCCATGACAAGTGAGTAGCGGCAGGCAGAAGGGTTACTGGAGTTCACCAAAGGCCTGCAGAAAGTATGGATTACTCAATTCTCAGCCAGTGTGTGCTGGCAAATGAACAAGAGAACATTGTAGGATAAATAGCTGTTATCTACATTTAGAATATGCCTTCCAAGTGAGATGGAAGGTGTTCTGCCTTACAGGATTATCTGGCTGTTCATCCCATCATGTGAAACAGCCATCCTCTGGTTGTTATAAAACATGGGCTGTCAACACATGGGCCACAGGATGGTTTCATAAGGTCACAGGCACCATTTCTGTGGCTCTGTAGAGGAGCACAGAGGTCTTACTCAAAACCTTTATTTATTTAGATTCACACGTTATTTAGGTTCACTGATACAAAGGTTGTTTGGAAAGAAATTAAAGGCTTCTGATTCTAACCAAATCCAGTTTGCAGGGCTGTACAAAGAATTTCTGTCACTCTCTTTTTTATTTATGGTAAGAACAATCACAGAGATTAAGATGCTGGTTTCTCAGCTTTTCTTGACCCTGTCCTAATACAAACAATGTATGATGGGTGATCCTGGTGATAAACAACACTAAATCCAATATGATGGAAATAAAGGTTTACCAAAGTTGATGTCAAATATTTGTCTTTTGGCTCAGATGTTCAGGTAGCTTACAGTTGGATAGCTTCTTCAGTTTTTCATGGTTTCATTACTAATTTTTGTGGGGGTGGACGTGGGAGAGAAGATAATGATGAAACAATGGCATCCACAAGAGCATCAAAATGACTCACCCACCAGTCTTTATTGTTGTTATCATACGTTTGTTGCTGTAGAACATACCTTCCTTGGCCTTTACTTTCATTCTCCATGTCACCCTGTCCTGTACCTACTTTGATAATTTTTTGTAAGTCTTTCTTTGAGAAGAGCTCAGGAAAAAATAAGAATTTAGAAGTTATCTGAATTTCACTGTTCAGTTGGATGGAAAATATGTATCTCACAGGCAAGTTTTCGGGATAACCCGTCACAGCATGATTTTCTTCAGTGAACTTTTCTTACTGACTTACTCTGAGGCAGGAATGGAACAAACCTTCTTTGTCCCTTTTCTGTAGTTTACAACCTTAGTAACCAAAGCTCAGCAGATTTCACCACTTTCTGTTTTACCAGGCCACCATATGTTCTTTCACAGGCCACACCATGCAACCCAGCAAACCTTATTGTTTTCCATCAAGTGAAGGAGAATAATTCTTTGTCCTTCCACTTCCTAATGCCTTCCACATGTAACCTCCTACTATAACACTCATACAACTCTTGCTTGCTACGTGGTACTCTTACAGCTAAAGAAAGCCCTTTGCTTAGTTACTACCTATTACTCCGGCATAATGTTTGTACTGCTCTGTTGACCTTTAAAGGCAGATTAACTCAATAATTACTTGGGCCAGTTTCCCTACTTTGAGTGGAAGGTTGGGCTCAAGAGCTCCTGAGGTCCCTTCCAACCTGAACTATTCTGTTATTCTATGATTAAGTGATCCTGACTGAAAGATGTCTTCACACTTCAACAGATAATCCTTTTGTGCTCGTTGTATAGTGGGATATAATCACTAACATAAGGAAAAAAAGAGTGACATGGCAAGTAAGGAATTCAGTTTGCATTGTACTGAATAATAGTGCTGTGTTGTGGGTTTTTGAATGTGGAGTATTCTGTGTTTTCAATGATATTATGTCTACTGTGGAAAAAAAAATCTTGGGGAAGTAGTTAGTGCTGATGGTTCCAGTTCTGGTACCATTTGAGATTAGCAGGTTGACAGGCTCTTATTGCCTTTGAGGCTCTGCATTTGCCTAGGGAGAATATATCTTTTTTTCCTCACCCTTTGCTGATGGTGTAATCACAGGGAGCTGAAGTGTATTTTATCTCATGACACAGCTAGTTGTTATTTTTAGCCACTAAATAATTTCTTTGGAGTTATATTCCTCCTTAATCATAGGCATTAATGACACAGTTAGCATTTTTTAAAAGACAGAGTAAAAACTGGAGATTAATTAAGGGTGCTGGTGAGGCTTTTACATGAATTCGCTGATGTCCTCTACAAGTGCCTATAATGCATTCACTCAGATTGCTTACATTAGAAAGGAAACTTAGGACCAATTTTACACGTATTACTAACTACAAAATCAAGAAAAAATTTCTTCAAAGTATCTTTTGATAATACTTATTTATGATTAAAGTAATACAACGACTACATCAAACTCATATCAGCAAAAAACATCAGTGCTGGCTTGGAATAAAAATTTTCTCCACTGTTAAACTATTCTGTGAACACAGCATATCAATCACTATAAATCCCAGCAAAGATTTCTAGGAATAGTCCAGTGACTCTAAAATCCTGACTACAGTATTTTACCAAAGGCAGTAAATTCAAAGGGTCTAATAAGGAAACTAAAATACATTTTGTGTCTGAACTGTAGCATTACAGTGGGTGCAAAGCCTCCTTGGAAGCTGTCTGGTCTCATACACAAGTTAACATTTCCTCACTAGTTCTCTCTATACTTCAGGCCATCACTGATGCTCTGGCAAAAAAAGCTTGGCAGCCCTTGGCTGACAGCTTATAGTTGAATATTTTTTACCTTTTTAGGTTTCTCAAACAGAGAATAGAGAAGAAGCTTTATTGATAGCTGTATGAGGCTATTTAGGGCTGTAGAGCTCCTTGTGTAGAGCTACTTCTCCTTACAGGTTTTTTATACTGCTAAGATGTGCATAGGACAAGTTATATTTTTATACTTATTATACCTCAATTGGGAAGTCAAAAACCTAAGATGTTGTGGAGGAGATCATGCTCAATATCCTCCATGGCAGCACTTTGGCCCAGTTATCACGAGGCATTTTCAGTTTGGCAGTGTCAGCTTCACCATGCAGAATAAAGCCTCAACTCTGTGCTCAGTCTCAATCTAAAAAGTACAAAAGTCAGCTTTCTTGAGAAAGCTCTATCCCTCCCCTCCAGCTTCCTCATGACTGCATCTTGCCTGCATGTTACTGGTCTGTGGAAAGCTCATCCAAAAACTGGCAAAAGTAAAAAACTAGAATGATCCAGCTGCTTTCAAACTGCAAAAGTTTCAACTTTCAAAATGCAACAGCAGTGTAAAAATTCTATGGGCACATTTCTCTTAAGGAAGAGGAGCTAACTCTGCACTTGAGGGAGCCAGGAGTATTTCGCAGTACTATCTCTTGTTGCATGCTCCCCTTTGGTGTTCTTCAGATGTAACAAGAGGCAAGCAAATTTCTTTGCTGATGCTGCAGATTCCTCTTTCTGAGGTATTAAGTCTGAGGGTCTGGAGAGACCAGCCACTCAAGCCCTTGCCCTTGATCTTCACTGCCTCTGCTTTGCATTCCTGTTCCATAACCCTCAGTGATGCTCTAGACCCTGACCGCAGCAGGATAGCCCATCACAAGCTATTTTCAACTCCGCAGAGTCAGCATTAACACATCAAATAAACCCACACCCTCCTCTCCTTCATCACGGTGGATATGTAAGTACTAAATAGGTCTGCTTTTTGAGAGAGCAGTGTGAACATCTTATGGGCAGATGGCACTATTCTCCTTGCCAACTAGACTGTTCGGTAAACTTCATGTTTAGGGACCTAGACCACAAGTCAATAAGCTCATGTTTAGAGTTTCATCCCTGTAAAAATAAGCAGATGGGTGGTCAGTGCTGTAGAATTAGTTGGATTTTCTTAGGAAATCAGACTTAAAATATGGAAAGTTTATTTAAGGCCTGCATTATCCTGCACATTTTTTTCTCTCATACCATGCTGCAGAGTTGTAGAATGGGAAAAACATCAGAGAAACAGATGGATTAAAATGCTCAGCATGTGCCGACTTGCAAATCCCAACTACTTTTTCTCATTACCTGTCTCATAATAATCAGAAAAATAACTTGTAACATTTGTCCACCCCTCT
This sequence comes from Nycticryphes semicollaris, assembly GCA_013400055.1. Taxonomy (NCBI): domain Eukaryota; kingdom Metazoa; phylum Chordata; class Aves; order Charadriiformes; family Rostratulidae; genus Nycticryphes; species Nycticryphes semicollaris. The sequence continues at coordinate 339,729 of VXBJ01003247.1, read as the reverse complement.
CTAGACAGAGATTGAGCTCAGTGGGAAACACTTACCTCAAAGGGTTAATATCCACCAAAAAGAGTATGAGCTGGTGGTACAGTCACTTTACTGGCATTGGATCACATCTGTGGACCATTGTAAAGATGCAGGCAAGTAAGGTTCCTCTTTTCTGGCTGCCCCAGATAATCTGCATGGAGACAGGGGATGTGATGATGTGGAAAGGCCCATCAAAGGCTTCTCTTGCAGAATAGACAGAGAAATACAACTATGTTGGACAATTCTGCCATGGTAGTCTATAGGGTTCGGGTTTTTTTTCAGACATGGGAAGTCTGAAAAATATTTGGTGAATTTGTTTTCATCTGCATTTATATATTTTAAATATTGCATTGGCAAGAGATCTATTTTAAAAATCTTAACTTACTAAACATTGGCTCATCAGGCTGAGAATTCAGAGATGCTATGTCTGTATTTCTCTTCAGTTTGAGATTCAAACAGGGAAAAGCAGATCAAGACTAGAACAGACACCTCCTGAGGACCGTTGCTAAAACGTAAAATGAAATTCAGATCACAATAATATGCAGAGTGAAAGATATTGTCAGGTTTTACATTTCTAAGGTACAAAATGCAAAGAAATCAGAAAATCCCTATCAAATGCTGCATGTTGCCTACCTGGATGGAGAAACTAGCCGCCAAATCAGGACAGATCTAGATCTTTCCAAAAACTTCTGGATGTAATTGACAGCCAGTACAGTTCTGGCAGGAATCTAAAGGTCAGTGGTACCCTGAGAAATTTTCTTAGATGGGAATGGGAATGGAAATGGGAATGGGAGTAGGAATAGCAAGGCTGGACATTGATGAACATATCTTCTGAAATGTTCATCAGAGAGCTATGTTGTTTGGATAACATTTTATGTTAGACCTTTCATTTCCAAGAATCCATGCAAAGGGCACAACACAGCCCTTGTTATGTTCATGTAAATCTCAAACATTTCAAAAGTGCTCAGGAAACAAAAGATTGAAAAGAGCTGAAACCAGAACATTCCAATGACTTTTGCTCCTAAGATGTTTAGGTCTTTTTATAGTTGTGACTGGAAAGGTGGAAAAGGATGGGTTAACTGCTTGTGCCTGTATAGATTGAATTGAGGTAGTTTTCTGACTAGGTACAAAAATGTGAACTGCTGAACATGATGCTGCTCACTTTGGATTCTGATTCTTGAATTGCAAGAGCTAGTTTCAGAAGTAGCAGAATTCATAAATCCTAGTGTGTTTGGATTTGTGTCTTAGAGTTGCTTGATTTTTTAACAGATGTATCAAAGCTGCTTGGTCAACACACTCCTCATTAGACACCAGCAACTGACTGGAGAATGAGTTTTGTGGTCAGTTAAGTATGGCTCTGTCTAGAGCTTTCCAGTGGCTAGGGAATAGGTAGCATCTCTGCATTCACTCTGCATTAATCAGTGTTTAGTGCAGCCTTTTCCTTAGTGAGCATGCTGACAGGCTACATCTACCACCCATTCACTTATTTTCTTAAAATGTGGAGGAACGCTGTATCTCTGTGATTTTTGTTGGTGTCAAATTTGACTGTAACTGGACTATGGGTTCAGAATTTACTAATAAAAACACACGTCTGTAGCACATGACTGCTAAAACTAATTTTCCCATAGGGCATGACCAGGATACGTAGACTAACAGGTGGGCAAGCAGGGTTATCTACTCTCAAGTGGCTTGCATTGCATTTGGGCACATTTCCAGCTTCAGCCTAAACATCAATGCCTTTCCAGGGCTCCACATCAATGCCTTGATCTGCCCTGTTAAACTCAACAGTATGCTCTGGACTGGAATGCTGTTAAAACTCACTCATCCATTCCACATGGCTTTGCTTACCTGCCCATCCACAGTCTCTTTGGTCACAGCTTTGGTGCTGCTTCTAGAAGAACACTGAGCCCTCAGGCAGCCTCCTCACTGAAGTTGTCATTATTCCCATGCAGCAGATATGCCATCAAAGGTACTGGGCAAGAATGTAAGGAAAGGAAAGGGCATCTTGAACATATTTGGTCCTAATGGATTTCGGGTAGGTTTTAAGTGGATGTTATCTCTTTACTCCACATGTGAATGAATATTCACACCCTCAAAATGTGATTACATCCTTCATTCATTTCCTAGTTCAGGTGGAATAGGTGATGCAGCAAGGAGAAGGCATATATTGAGACAAAATCTCGTAGCCTCTTTTACAGGTAGATGCCAGGAACTTCTCATCGATGTTTATACAACTCACCATTCCTGTCTCCTGCTCCTCGTAAACATGGATAATAATAGGTATAGAACATAACTCATTTGGATTCCTATGGAGAGCAATTAAAACATTGAAGATGTAAATGTTTAACATTGTTTATAATCCAGCTGGAAACAGGAGATGCCAGAAATTACATAAGCTCTCTAGGTATGAATAAACTCCATGTAAGCATCTGCTTCTCTTCTTTGTTAATTGCTTGGCAGTACCTTGCATAATAAAGCTCTCATTCTGAATGGGAATCAATGGGGGCTGCCTGATTATAAATGACATTAAATGATACATTGAACTTTTGGCATTTGTAGTGTATCCATGGGTAGTGCTGTAGTTCACCCTCTCCTTGGCACTGTCCTTGTAGTATGGAAATAGCAAGAAGGATTCTTTCTTTGGACATTGTATTTGTTACTGTCTTATGGTATCTTCTAAGGAAAAATAAATGTAATCCAGACAAAATACACATTTTCTGTCAATGGAGAACAGAAAAAAGCAGCAGCAGAATGAGCATTTTGCTGTAGTCCTTGCAATGAGGAAAAAGATAGACTGATGTTTGTCTGATGATGGAGCATTGTCATAAGTAGAGGCACTATAAAGCAATGTGATACAAAAACTGGAGGAATTAATGACTGTTTGCCAGGACTGGATGACATTTGTCAGGGAGTTACTAAGAAATGAAGGAATAAAATAGCTGGGCTGGTGGCAAAAATTATGCTTTTTATTGTCCACAACAGCTGCTTGGCTGTAGGGTCACTCACATTATACTACTATTTTGAGAAAAAATATTAGAAGACAATATTCTGAAACAAATAATTAGAGATGGAATTACATAGCATTGTGATGTGAACAGTATAATAGGGTTTTAAATAGTCTTGCCTTGCTTCTGAAGTAAATTTATCAGGAAGATTAGTGGAGCTGACTCTTGGCTGCTAGGTTCCCAACCAATATAAAACAGCAGAGTCCCCTGACTTCGGTGGTGTAAGGGCAAGCTCCATGGACTAATGGGGGATGAAACAAACCTTTCATAATATAGAACTGAAGTTTTCGAAACAGCTTCTTTGAAGAAGTGCCTTGTTAGAAGCTATTAAGAAAGGCTGAAATCCACAGGCTGAGAAAGCTTTGAGGATTAAAAATTGGTTACTAGTTAGAAAATGGAAGTCCCTTTCTCATTAAAGAAGCAAAACTGGCTGAGAACACAGAATTATTTTAGATAGCCAAGATTAGTGGAGACTAGGAGAGTTCTAGAAAGGCTAGGTAGCAATATAGTATACTACTACTTCTCCTTCCCATCTTTCCCCTTGTTACTGCTGCTTGCACACTCCTGCCGTTTCCTCTTGTGCCAGCACAGGCAGCCACATTAGCCTTTATGAACTGACATTACAAAGAGAGAAAACTAGTCTAGCAGCAAAATCCAAATATAAATGGAGTGGACAAGCTCTGACTAAACTAGAAAGAAGGAAAGCAACCACAAGCAGCAGTAAAGGGAACCTGTACATTGCCTCTGGCTGCAAGCAGAAAGGATGGTTCTCCTAAGAAATCTCAGGACACCTTATGTTGGTGCAAGGTGAGAGTGGAGTCATATGGAGTGTTTTCTTCAAGACACGTATTTGCAGATACAAATTATTCCATGAGCTACCTGGATGAGATTTGCCAACCTGTAATGCATATGTTAAGCTATGGATGAACACCAGGGATGGAATCTTGTCTTCACTGCCAGTGGGTCTCCTCCCCTCTCCTTTGCTTTGAAAGAGCCAGAATTTTCCTGTCGGTTTGTATGTTCAAACTGCTTCAGAACTGCAGTTTTTTAGGTGCTTGTGGCTTGTAGTATTAGCAATAATCAGAATACATGCACAGCTATCAACCCCAGCCAGGCAGTATCCCTATGTCACCATGGTAAGCAGGAACCATCACAAGTACACAGCTCTGACCACACAACTCCCAGGACTCATGCACAGCTAGAGCAAGTCACCCTTTTTTTTTAAACAAAGCTTTTATAACATATGTTTCCTGGAAGTTTGCATGTAGTCCTTGACACTGATTTTTTAATACAAATAATTGAATGGCAGATGGATATTTATGTTCAGAGCAATGCTGGCCCAGACCTGCTTGTTAATCAGCAGGCTGGCAAGAAACAAATATTGCTGCTGGTGGTTTTATTTGTGGGATGGGAATTTTGCAAGCACTGACACAGTAACAGACAGTGCTAAGTCATTCTCCACAGATAACATTGATAAAACCAGCAAGTGGCACAGGTTGAAAGCTCCAACCTTTCCTAGGCACTGAAAGATTAGCCCAGTAGACAACAAGGAAGTAGAACATCTTCCTCTGTATTGTCAACTTTTATTGTAGCTCAGGCCCTGAGTCATCGTGTTTAGAACAAAATAATTGACAGACAAAAGGGATGCCTTCTTGCTGGTGTGGTTCCACCCTTTCAGGATCCCAAGGCCTTTCATTGTAATGAGTATGTTGTTTAGAGTCTCGGTTCTCTTACTTTAATTAAGTACTTTCTGACAAAAGGGGGCAAACTCATTCGTGTATATTTCACTGCACACAGAATTTTTTGTATTTTCCTGGAAAATTAAGAGTTGACAATGTTACTAAAGCCCACCAAAAGAAAATTGTCTTAATGACGGACTAGAAATTCTTTGAGTTAAAAAACTCCCACACTCTTACCTTGGCTTTTTGATTTCTCTTCCTTAGCTTTACTATGCTGTGTTGCTCACACATAAATAACAATGAGCAAGTCCTCTAGTGTCCAAGACGTGGAGCTGAAGAAATTAACAAAAGCAGTCTGATTTCCAGATGCTAAATATTGTACATTTCCCAAGGAGGGTAGTGACAGCTACATGTGATCGGCAGCTCTGGAAACCTGCCCTACATTCAGAGCTTTAGAAAAGGATTTTATATTTACACAATATTTATGTCGTTAAGCACACAGATCAGCTATGTTCATGCAACCTTCAATGTCTTTGAACGCAGTATTTGGGTCAGCAGGATTTAAACTTAATGGTGCTTCTGGCTGAGGTCCTTCCTCCTTTCTTCTCTTCCCCTCCAATAAAACATTGTCCAAAGTGCTGAGCTAGAAACATGAGTAATTTGTGTGAAAATGTTTGCTGTTTGTAATGTCTTACATTATTATAATAAAAAAAAAAGAGCCAAGTACCTAAAGCCTTTTAAAGGTTTTAAAAATTTGATCAGTCACGTCATGTAATAGGTTATGTACAAGAAAGAGAGAGAAGGCATGGCAGCTGGATTTGTTTACCCTTTGCTTCCAGCATTATATAAATTCAGTGTGAATACTATAAGCCACATCCTGGATTAAACAAGAGTCTTGTGTACAGGAGATTGGATGAATCTTTTCTTCCAACATTGGCATAGCCCAAGGATGGGTAACTATCCCTGCAATTGTAGGAAGTGTTTCTCATCAAAAGACAGATTGTTGAAGGTACGAAGGTGAATTACTAAGCTTTTGAGTATTTGTCCCTTGCTTTAATTGTTTTAGCCTTTTGGTTTTTAAAAGAGCATGGCACTTGCAGACTATCACTTATAGAGGTTTCATTGTAAATACATGGATTCAACACTAGGGATAATTAAGGCAGTACCCACTTCAAGTGTAATTATAATTTAGTCTTCCCAATTTAACTGAGGAGATGACAGGAATCCTCTGACCAGACAGGACAGGTGGAGAGGAGGAAGTGTTCACAGCAAAAGATTGTAAGTGCAGATCCATAGCTGCCAACACCCCTTATGACAATACTCTTTCAATAACCTTCAAGTGTTACTCATAAGTCACAAAGGTAGATCAATGTGTTGGTGAGTTGTTTTGGAAACATGAACAAATAGCTAAAGCCCAATTTTGGAACATTTTCAGCAAAATCGGTGATGACTTTATTCGTAAACTTGTGTCTAGCACCAGGTCTACATTTGCATGGGTTTATCATAGTATTAGCCATTCTCCATATGAATATTTGCCAGTGCAGTGTGTGTTCTTATGTTACACTCAATGGTCATGCTGCATCACCACTGAGTACTGATGTCAATTTATTTCAATTTCATTACATGAATTAATGAAAGTCCATCATGGGGTAATAAATACAGAGGTGAGGATATAGGTTCTCCCTAAACCTCAAACTACAGAAAGATGACAGTATATCAGCGAAAGTTTTTCTGTATAACTGACCTACTCTTGTATTTTTTCTCACAAATGCTTGTCCTTGGCTACTGTCTGAGACAAGATATGGGATTAATGGGCATTTGATCTAATATATCTCATATTTGTAGCTGTACCTATTAATATATGGCAGAGTCAGATAGTTGCTGACATCTCACGTATCTTGTAGTGGTGCAGCTTTCATTATGGTTTCTTTAGACAACATCTTTGAATGCATTGTGCTGTTTTGGCACCTTTCTTATTCTTCTGCCCTTTACAGAAAAGTTGCAGAGATGGAAGATCTAGACAACTTCCACTTTGTAGCTCATTCTAGCCAAAAGGAAATAATGCTCTGTTTATTGCGTTATTTTAGTATCTAGCAATTTTTACTGATTGCAAAAATTGTAAAAAGAAACAGAAGCTCAGGTTTCCCTCTTAGCATCTATCTTGTGTTACGCTGCGTTAGGAGTATTTGTGGCTAAGTAACACTCTGAACTGGAGCTCTGACTTAGTACTGGAAAAAGTAGTTGCAGTCACCAAATAGAAAATGGGAAACAGTCTTAAATCTCGGTTGAGTTCAAGGATATGTTTTTACTAGAAAAACAAAGGGAAATGTTTTAACTTGTACTTTGCATTTCAGCGTTGATAACTTTCAACATGTCTTTTGATTTGGGTTGAACCAGAATAATTGTTTCCCCAGCTTTTGGTGTGACCGTCAAATAAAAAGTTCACTATTTGTTTTCCTTGACTTAGGAGAGACACATTCAATTCCTACCTCTACCAGTACTTTTCAGTGTGAACTTGAATACTTCCTTCCATATTCAAGCCTCTTTTTATAAAATGAAGACAATGTTTACAGTCTACTTTATAAAATGCTTTGAGATATATAAATGAAGAACACTGTAGCAGATCTATGTTATATGTTGTCATCAAAGGGAAAATGGGATTCATGTCACTGTGAATCAGAGTTTTCACTCTTTTTTTCTGTAGGTATTTCCAACTGTTCATACAGAGAAGGCTTTACAGTCTATGAATCAAATAAAAGTGAAAATCTCAGAAGTCAAAAATACTGCTAAAAGGCATAGCAATAGCTCCAGTGTTGCTGGGTGTATCTCTGCTGGTATTGTTAATCCTTTAAAAAAGCAAAAATAAATCACAGAGAGATTGCAATTTTATTTTGTCTTGGTGCTTTGATGCAAATTGGTTAGAGAGAATATTCTTTTTCAGGGAACCACATCTCATCCTCCCACTTCGCAATAAGGTTATCAGAGACCTGATCAAGAGCCTTCATACTGCCCTGGCCTTTAGTTCAAACTAGACCAGACAGACTCTTTCATCTTCATGTCAATGTTTTTTTTAAACACTATTTATAATCAATAAACTCCACTCCAAGGCCAGTTTATTCTTAATGCTACTGCTTTAGTCCACAAATGCCCAAAGAAGACCTGGTTCCTCCTGTAGGAACTGAGGTAAATTGGTATGAATTATTACCACAGTGTACGCTGTCAGTAATACAGGCAGGTTTCAAACTCTGCCATGATGCCGGTGAGGACTTTCTGGAATTTTTTTTCTGGTTTTTAATTTTATTTTTTTTTTAAACTTAAAGAGACCCTATCATCCCTCAGTTTCAGGTCACTGGAAACTGAGAGGTTATACCAGAGAAACAATGCTATATGCTTGCCCTCTATTTACATTCTTCCTTAGATGTCTGCTTCTACCCTCTGGACACTGAGGGAAGCAGAGTTCTGATCTGACCAGTGTAACCATATTTATATTCTTCTGTTAACACACAGACTTGGAGACTTTCAAATTTCTGACCTAAAAGTTATGGCACAATGGCAAATCACCAGGTACATTTTACTTATTTGTCACTGGAGTTCATCTTCTGACCAAACCAATACACTAGGTCATTCCACACTGGTGTAAAGCTCACAGGACTAGGAGAATATATACGTAAAAACTTTGACACTATCAGTTGTGGTCTGGATCTCAGAATTTGCCACTTCAATAAGCATAAAAATACCACAGCTAGAGAAAGGTTAATAAGAAGAAATGCCCTTGACTCTGACTGGTTTCACATTCCCGGAGCAAACAGACCCCAGGGTGAAACTACAGACCAAGTTCCCTTTCTCTTTCCCTGCATAGCATTGTGGTGAGAGCTGATATTGTCTTATCCAGGATACAGTTCAAGTACTCTGAGACTTTCACTTCCTCCTCAAGCAGATGCTACAGCACAATACATGGCTTAGTCTTCCACTGACTTTATTACAAAAACATTTGAGGTCACTGCTCAAGTTCAGTAATAAGATAAGCTTGATGAAGTGTCAAGTTAGTTGATAGTGGGAAGAGTTCTTGGCTGTATACACTGACTAACTGCATCCAGCTCCTGGCCTTCAGCTCAAGTGATGCAGTTATGTCTGCAGTGGCTGGTGTCTCTAGACCAAGGTGGTTACATATACACTGCATAAGCACTTGAGGTAGCAATGCATTGTGGCCATAAGGCAGATACTGTTCCTGTGGTAATCAGCGTTTTTCCAGCCTGGCACCATAATGTTTTTTGTTTGGAACTGAAATGGTGTGTTGCATGCCTTAGGCTGTACCATGAGAGCACAGCAAGGTGTTTTGAGATTATATATGGCAGACTTAATGCTGCCTTTTGACCAGAGTGAGCAATCTCCAAAACTATACTTAAGTCTTATATAATTAGTTTGCTATCTCAGAGATAAAAAGAATCCAAAAAATCCAAACCAAAAGCACACACATGCACGCAGCCAAACAAAAAAACCCCACCAAAACAAAACAAACCCTCAGAGGATTACATAATCGAACATTTATTTAATGGAGATGTCAGGAAAACAGGACAAGAAGTAGACTAGGGAGCTGAGTAATTCTGAGTAGATGTGTACCCTCAGGGAGTTATTCCAGATATTTTTATGGAAAAAGGAAATAAGGTGACAGTTATTGGGTAAAGAGAATTTCCCAGGGGATGGTTTATAGATAGAAAAACATTGCAATCACTCACATTAATGTAAGGTTGAAAGCAAGGTAGTCCAGCATCCTTGGCAACATGAGACACATACTAGTTTTCATGTGTCTGAGAACTAGAAGCAACATACCGCTCACCATGACAATCAAAGAAAAAAGGTTTTCCAGGGTTATTCAGAGGCAGGAGATAATCACAGAATCTTAGAATGGTTAGAGTTGGAAGCGACCTTAAAGATCATCAAGCTCCAAACCCCCTGCTATGGGCAGGAACACTTCCCACTACAGCAGGCTGCTCAAAGCCCCTTCCTTCCCAGCCCTAAACACCTCCAGGGCTGGAGCATCCACAACCTTGCTGGGCAACTGGTTCCAGTGCCTCACCCCCCTCACAGTAAAGAATTTCTTTCTAGTATCTAATCTAAATCTGCCCTTTTCTAAAGCTGGATTACACAGCAGTTCTCACCTGTACAAAATATTACCATTTGTGGCACAACAACTTCATTTAGAATGTGCAATTTATTCAAGGAATTAGGTTGGTCACCTCTTGCTTAAAGCCTTTGTGGGGAGACCCAGGTTTCCTCTTTCGTATCAAGTATCAAAGTAAATCAAAGTAAAATTAACTCAGCATTTAAAACAGCATGTATAGAAATGATTAAACTTAGAAGTCTTACCCTCTCAAGACAGACGTATCTCCGTGAAGAGTCTGAGGCAGGATAAAAACTTGGATTTACTTGTAAGAGAATAAGAAGTATATCTTGCGAGAGGCAAGTTTCTATTTTATTTTTAGTTTAGTAACCACTGTTACCTCATGGATCACTTGCAAAATCGTTTTTCTTCAACAGGCAGACATAAACTGAATACTGAGTTGGTCTTACTGATGTCAGTGAAATGAACTCAGCTGATTAAAGATAATTGTGTGTTTCTGTTATTATGTGATTGCCTTTTAAAAGAGCTGGACAAATAATATAGTGGCAAATTCTGTAGTAAAAAAAAGAAAATCAAACTGAAAAATTCCTGTCAGAATGTATCAGCTCCTCTCCTGTATTTAGTTATTTAAAAACTCCAGTTATTTGTGGATAAATTATTATCCCCAGCTAGTATTACTTTTATAAAGCTTTGAGTTTACTATTTGCTATAGGTGCATTCATTACCAGGCTTTAATTTAGCGATATTAAAGCAGTTTGAATATGCAGAACTTCTAAAACTGAAAAAGTGGAATAGTTGATAAACAGAATTATGTGCAAAAAATGAGGCAGTGTTTGTATTGATCTATGTCAAACAGAAGACAGCTGTTAGTCTTTGGCATACATTCAGATTATATGTTTGCTTTCCAGAGACTAATAAAAATCTCCTTAGATAATAAAGGTAAAATCTTCTTAGATTATCTTAGAGGTCCCTTCCAACCTAGATGGTTCTATGATTCTAATAAGTTAAAGATTGAAATTCATTCTGGGAATATTAATAACTAAGAGCCAAAAAAAATGCTTAGAAGGAAAGATCGTTCCTTCCTAAGCTTTGTCTCTATTTGTAACATGCTTTCCTCACATGCATCCACTTTGTAAATTAAAAGAACCACCTCCAATCCAGAACTTCACATAATACTTCTTTATTAATTTAGGATTATTAATACTAAACCATCTATATGGAAGATGCTGAATTTTGTCATGGTTGTGAATTTTTTTGTGTGCTCGTTTTCCTAAAGAAGATGTAAAAAATTTCATGAACTCACATTGTTGCTTCAGACACTCTCCAGAGCAGCGTGCCGAAGTCTACACACATTGAGTGTTTACAGATTTACAGTTTGGTGTTAAGTATGTGTCAATCCCTCTTCAGCTGCAAGCATGGAATCCTGCACCAAAATTACTGTGGATCCTTCCTGGTATATATGGTGTCAAGCAATAATTACTTGCCATTTTATTTTAAAATATTTAGTCACTCAGCAGTCATCCCTCATTATCACTTTGAAGTTTTCTATGTCTGGGCAACCATCAGGGAATTTCTTACAAGTCCCTGATTTTCAGAGGCTGGAGCAGTTGTTACATCTCCCTGCAGAATTCTACATGGCTTCAGAGCTCCAGGTGTTAGTCTAAGACATACCTGACACATGGTACTTCTGCAAATTACTTGGGTCCAGGGCTTGAGACTCACTGCAAGTGTCCTGTTTGCTCTGGGGATAGGACTGGAATGACTCACAGAAAGGTCTTCAAACTCTTCCTTTCATAGGGGCTGTACCTTCTTTGAAATGTAATCAGCTATGGCAGATAATTTCGCAATGTTAAAAACTTGCTTTTTTTTTTCCATTGGTGGCTGGAAATGCTTCTCCTAATACTTTCCCACTGGGTAGAGTGGTCTTATGAGTAAGCCTCAACTCACAGCTGAGGCAGGTTTTGCAGCCTTGTAGCATCCTAATGCAGTTAGTGACATCGCTTGTAACAAGTAACACATCACAGATTTTGTGTGGAGTTCGCAAGGCCTCAAGACTGAAGCCTGCCAGGCTTGGTTTGCTGGAAATTTTCTTGACTAGAGTGGAGTTTTGCTTTTACTTTATTTAGCTGTGATGGCAATTTTCTAATGACCATGTGGCTATGTCTGTTGTGTTTTTTTTTGGTTTTGGTTTGGGTTTTTTTTGTTTTTTTTTTTTTAGTTTTGCCTATTATTTTATGGTAGAGGCATAGTTTTAGTATTGGTAGCTCAGAGGAGTAACAGGCCTGGTATGATAGCAGAGGCCTTCAGAAGGGAGGATACAGGATGCAGTGTGGTGGGGTATGGGCACAGAATGATAAGAGCTGGGACGTGGGCTGGTTCTGAACGTCCCAGCTCACCAGTGACCTGTTAAAGAAATGCGGACCTGGAACTGGGCAAAGCTCCTTGTAGGAGTAACAAAGTGAAAAAGGGTATGTATTCCACATAGATAAAACTAGTACTCTATAGTAAACTCAGATGTAATATGGAATTGCAGACTCAGATGCAGTTGAAGAAGGAGAAAGATGTGAAAGCATAGCAGAAAACATGTATGTTACTCTACGCTTTCCCCTCCAACAAAGTGGAAACTATCAATATTAGGACCCAGAGGAGAAGTAGAGAGCAAGTATTACATCAGGGAAAAGTGTAGAAACTAAAAACTGTGTGGTTAACATTTTAAACTATATTATTATGGAAGCTTTTATCTTTATAGCAACATTCTTTTTTTGTTTTTCTTTTGTAACAATTAGATCTGCACTGATAATTCTTTGATTAGACTATTAAGATTTCATTTATTCTGTTGATAAATCCTTATCTTTACATACAAGGTGTATTTACTTTTTTCACATAAGATTTTGAGCATAGCATGGCTTACACATGGCTGCTTAACAGAACTTAATGCATCCTGCCTGGAGTTACCTGTTGGTGACCTCAACTATGTGGCAAGGAACAGCCATGTAGTCTCCCTGTGCACCAAATTCCAAAATAAATTCCTTATTTAGAGGAAGAAGATCTGTAATCTGTTGATGGCTGACAAATCCAATTTTGCATTGTTTGGTGTGACAACAGAGGAGGTAATTTTACATGGGTTCAAAATTATAGCAATGCACCCTATCGTGACTCCACCTGATTTTCACTATAGCTTTTTCCCTATAAAGCATTCAGCAGGAAGACTTTCTGTGACATATAAAGTATAAATTAGAGTGTAAATACTTATCTCTATGCTTGTCTTTGGCACTACCTCTACCTACCTGAATTTTGTCCATCCTCCACTTAGACAGCAGTAAATTCTGTTTTCCAGGCGCTACATGTTTGTGTATGCTTTTTTAAAGCATCACACAGAGTGCTTTGATTTCTATTAAAATTAATGGCTGTTGTGTAGCTAAAACACTGCAGGAGAAATAAAAGAGAAATAAAATGTCTGTCATCCTAAACATCCTATTCGTTATTTTCCATAAAAAGTATTCATACACAGCTAGAAGAGGGTGAGGATCACTGTTTCTTTAATGGGTTGCTAGTAATATAGAGAGGCTTTTAATACTTGTGATTTATCTTAATGGCATCTGTTTCTATGGAACATCTAAAAAAAGTTGGTATTTACGCTATTTCCAGTCTGTGGCTGATCAAAAACAACAATAAAACCATTTCTACAGAATTTGGGAAATAACTGTCTGTACAATACAATTACATATATTCCTGTAGGGCTAGAGGCCCATCACGTCAAGCTCTCAGGTGCTAGCTGCTGTATAGAATAGATTGCCCAATTCTTGGCTAGAGGGAATGAATTGGAACACAGAGATATGTGTGAGGAAAGATAAGGCACTGAAGTGATATCCATGGAGCCTTCGGGTTCTCAAGAAATGCAGTTCTGTGCTCTTACCTTAGATATCCCCCACATTCCCAAATTTTTTATCCTGAAGTAACAGAGTTGAATGAATTTCTTCAAAGGGACAAAAGAGAACTCCAGGAATGTATCTTCAAAATCTAAGGAAAACTCCTTTTCAACATATTCACAGCCTTTTTTTTCATCACTTCCCAGAAGTGTTTTCACAGTTGGATTTTCATAATATCAGTACTTGCAAAATCTATGATTCACTTACTTCCCACAATGAAAAATTAAAAACTTGATCATACAAGCAGTCCAAACCGTACTCAGAGAATATTAGTGAGTCTGGCCTGCCTACTGCTGGTAGACATGGTTAAACTTACTTCAATGTTCTGAATGTGTGAATAATCAGGACTCTTAATACCATAAGCACAAATCTGTGCAAGACAAAATCGTGGTCTGGACTCAGATATAGAATCTGAGACACTTGTTCATGTTGCTTCATTACAGAATTTCTCTAATGGAGAACAAAATGTGACTCTGGCAAACACGAAAATATATACTAAATATTTGCCAAATTAATTCTTGGCATTCGTGCCACCTGTACCCCAAGTATTTAGGCAATTGTGAATAAAAGCTTAAAATATGAAAATTACTCCTAAGTGTTAATGCCAGAAAATGTGCAGAAGCTGAATTCGTGACCATATTATTTCTTATAGAAGCAACACTGATAGACTGCAAAAAAGCATCATGAGTTGTCTGTAGTGCTCTCTCTGATTGATACTCAGAACTGTGGCTTCAGGGGAAATATGTTTATAACTGGAAGAGGGAGAATGACTGAAACTTATATGAAGTGAAGGGCAGAATGTGAAAGATAATAAAACTTCCTGAAAAGCTTATGGTGTTACTTTCCCTTGGAAATTAAAGCTTCTTAGATTATCCCAATGGGGCATAACGTTCAAACCTATTGAAGCAGAACCTGTTCCAAGACTAAACTTGACCACACCCAAACACATCCTCAATGTGTGATTAATGAGCCATAATAGACATTTATCAGGTCAGTGATGCTGATGGAGATTTTTTTAACAAAATTCCTTGATTAATGGTATGCCTGTGATAAGTGCTGCAGAAATGATTACATTTAGCTAAATGCAACTGGTCATGAAGAGTGATAGGAATTTGCTTTAAGGCTTGACTCATTTATTCAGGAGAAGAAAATTATCATAATGTATTTCTTTATTTAGTATCCATAGACATTCGAAGTTTTACTTTTACTTCTGTGTGGGACAAACCTATTTATATGCTTGAGACCTGTGAAATAAGCCAAGCACATGATGAGGTAGAAGGGAAGAAAAATGCAAATTAATGGTAACTTGCTGCTCATGGTAACTCTGGAGTTTATGGTTAAGTGAATCTTTTTCTGCCCACCTTGATATGTAGCCAGAGGCCCTGGCCCTGTTTTGGCATGCTTTTGTGGTGGCAGCTGTGAAGGATTATTTTGGAGAGAAGAAGGTTATGATGTGTGCAGAATGCATATATGTGAAATAGAAAAGCATTAAGGGGTTGCAGCAAGGACCAAATCTTCCCCATTGTATTTTCTAGCAGTTTTTTGAGGTTTTATTTGGGGTTAAAAGAGACTAATTACTCATCTCAGAATCAGGGCAACATAAGAGGTGTTTGCACCATTTGCCCTTTTCTAGCCTTCTGATTCCCCACCCACCACTGATTCAATTGCTCATTTAATTTTAAAAACCAGCAACCGGAGTAGCAAGCCAAAGGGCACAGGGGAGTCCTTTCTAACCATATTGCAACAGCGTGCCATCACTACATACCCTTCATTGACAGGCAAAGCTTTATGGCCCTTCACCTTCTACCATTCTCCCACTTCGTGAAGGCACTGGGGGAAGCATTCAGCGGTCTGGATGGCTGCTTATTGTCTTTGCATTTTGATGAAGTTTGATGGCACCATTCAAAGCAAGGAGGTTTGGAACCCTGAAGAAGACTGGCTGAGGTGAAGAGAAGGAAGTAGGCCAAGTGACTGTGGGATGCCACATATAAGTCTAGCAAGTATAACCAGTCTCATCCTCTTCTGGAGACAGTGTGCTTTGGCTGTTTGGATTCAACTCCTCTTTCCCCTGTGAGTTCAGAGTCTTTGAACTGAAGTTTAGTCTCAACCTCAAAACATTTAAGGGATGATGCCTGTGACTGTGGCACTTCTGAACTGCTTGGAGAAAACAGCTTTTAGTTTCTAAAGGAGGATCAGGCAGCTGACTGCAAGGTACCCTGAAGAGGTACCCTCAGTCATTGGAATCACTCTACCCAGCAAAGCTACTGAGCCATAAATCCTGTTTAGATTTCAAAAGGCAGTTATCCTGGTTTGGTTGGAAAAATCACACAGTAAGAAAAAACTACAGTGGAAACAGCTGTTACCTGTATTTGGTAGGTGTCTGCCTCCATCAGGTGTACTATTAGAAAATGTCATCAGTAAATTTAAGACTAAAATCTTACCTGTGGTGAGACCAGGTGAACAGAGAGATTTTAAAGCCCCTCTGTTTCCACACTGCCTGGTGTGTTGCTACCACAAAGGAAGCACTTCAAAAGACCTGGGCTACTAAACTAGTTTTGCATTTCATTGTAGAGAAGAGCCCTTAAGATTCTGACGGTCATTAGCGACAGATGAAAACCTATGAGAAAGTACGTCAGAAAGTCTTGTTGGTTCACCCACTGCCAAATTCCTTAAATGATCCAACCACAATTTGCTGAAAATGCTTTCAAGATGGGCATCATGAGAAGATCCTGCTAGATCCTGCTCTAGAGAGAACTGCAGGAATGCACTCTCCAGAGTATTTCCATAGCCAGACTGGATAAACACATGTGCCCTTGGGTGAAAGCACAAGTGTTTAGGAGACAGAAGAGACCGATAAGCTCTTAGTGAGGTTTTTCATAACACTGCAATAGCTTTTAAAATTTGTCTCTTCCATTCATATTTCCACCTAACAACTAGATCTTAGTTACAAAATGATGACAGCATGTTTCAGAACCCAGAATATATGGTTGCCCCCTCTAGCAAGGGCTTTTTTGGTTGTCTAATGCTGAAAACAGAATTTTGCATTTCCCTATTTCTGTGACTCAAGGCAGGAAGATCTGGTTCTGCAGTGTGGCCTCTTCCAGCACTTGTAATAATGAAAGAGTTGTCTGTCGGGGTTACTTCAGTTCAGAATCATTACCCAAATGCAGTGTGCGGCTCTATCACCCAGCAAAATGCAGCACTTCTAGGTTGAAATGAAGGAAGTGTTTTAACAGCAGAGCACAGAGGATACATCAGAACAGAAGATATCTGAATTAAAAAAGAGAAATGGGCTGAGTGTGTGAGGGCAGCGCATACCTTGTGCAACAGTCTGGCAGCAGTGGCTACGGCTAGAACCAGTAGTAGCTCAATGGTAATTTATAAAAAGGCAGCTAGCATTTGGGGGTTTTGCTAAGGAAGGATTAGGAAAGGCTAAGCCAGTTCAATAAGCACTCTCAGTGCAAGTGAGACCTCCCAGTCCTCTGGGAAGACTTGGAAAGATCAGAGATGTAAAACCTGACAAGCAGTTCTACCAGAGCAGATACCTGCATAAAGAGAAGCGTGAAAATACAGCTGCTTCTAACACAGCAGGCATGTGAAGGTCAGGCAACTGGTGAATTCTCAGTGTGCAGTGATCCTTAATGTAACACATTTTGTGACTATCTGACAGGATCTTCTGGTAAGAGCTGAAGATAATCTAACTGAGCAGCTGTAATTATGGTACAAATACTTCAGGGAAAAGGTAGAGACTTGCTTCCTTGTTTCCTAGGTAATGTTAAAGTGAGAAGCAGTGCCTCTGGGAGAAGCAAATGGGCAACAGAGACATTTTTCTTACCCTGTCCACTGCCATCTACTTTAGTTTGGTCACTTGCATGCCAGTCTGCTCCCTATCAAGTACAGTAGTAAGTGTCCATGCACCTGTAGGACAGGAAACATTGCGCATTTAAAAAACATAAAGCAGATGTCTCCAAGAGATATGTACTCAGTGGGTATCATAAACCCTTTCTACACTGAGCTCACTTGCAATGGGATGATTGTCTCAGCAAGTATGGACTGGGGGTAGGCTGGAGAAAATTAAGTGCAGGTACTGACCAGACTCCACCTATTTATATCAGTCAGACTCCATCTATTCACAACACAACAAGATGGCAGTTTTGCAGTTCTCCAGAATGGAACTTGCTTCTTTTGTCAGCTGTTCATGCAGGCTGTGTGTTAAAACTGAGAACGAATGATGGTGAGTCCACTCTGCTGAGCTGACTGGAGTATGGTTTTGTAATCTGATTCACATTTTTTGAAACCATAAAAGACAAGGAATCTCTATAAATTCTGGGATTTGGCAGATGCACACTGAAGTCAAGTGTTGGCCTGCTGAGCCACTGCAAACTTATTAGGACTTTGGAGATAGAGCTCCCTAAATACAAGTAAAAGTGGTTGAGAAAGCAGCAGTAGCGGGGAGAAGTATAGCTTCCCTAAGGTAAGAGTGATGCTCAGTTTCATCTGGTAGGTTAAAGAGAGAAATGTTTGAGGGTGGATGTTACTATAGCAGTATTGTTATATACAACCATGGTATGAAATTACAGCCCCTTCCTAATGTTTGCTGTATGTACAAGAGATACTGAGCTTCAAGAACTTAACTGAAGCACATATGGCAGATGCATGACTCACCCCATTTTTGCTACAGAATTAGTTCTGTGCCTGTCTTGTGTCAGCTTGTTCTGTGAAACCACTTCCTTAATTTACTTTGTCTAGATGTCATGGCATAATCACTTAGTGTTGAAACCAATCTGGGGTTACAGTAAGTCATTCACCTTATGTTTGAAAGCAGGCTGTGTGCACAGAGTAAATTAGAGGCAAATTTTCAGCCTAGCATCCATATGACTTCATCAAGAATAATGTGCTGTGTTGCAGAATACATTTACATTATGTAGGACAGATTTGTTTAACAGCTCAGCACTAAAAATCTCCAGAGAAATTAAATCGCCAGCTTTCCCATGCAGCTCAATCCTCACTGAGCAGTAGACAGTGTATAGTTGGAGGCATATGAAAAGAGCTGCACTCTCTCTCCTCCACTTCCCTTCTCCTCTCACGACGCAGCAAGCAGAGCTGAACATGGAATGAGGATCTAGGCTTTAAGCCTAGCACTTCTGAGATGCCAGATAAAACCGGAGGGCCTGAATTTCATTTACATTAGGTAAATTCTCTTGCACACTTAACTTACCTTCCTTTCTCATGCCATTCCAAATATTCTCCTGTGAGTGCCTGGTTGAGTTGCCAGCGTAAAGGACAGGCACGGGGGTGTAGGTCATTGTTATACATTGGAATTACATTACATTATGTCTCCCAAGTGCCAAAACTTGGAAAGCGGCCTCTGTGCAAATAAAATCCTGTGGTATGACAGACTTGCAAACAGTGTTGAAGGAGCAGGCTGGGAGAGGAAGAAAAGCTCTTGGGATACTCTGTCAGTCTGTGACCCTCTGTACCTGGGAGGCCTAATTAGCTGGAGGCTATAAAAGGCTGCTTGCTGCTGGCAGGATGGTTGCCTGTGGGGAGGGAAGAGGCAAGATGGGCTATTTCCTGAGCAGTGGAAGATTTCTTGGGTTCTGAGGGTCAGATGCACAGCTTTGGACTGAAGGCATTCGGAGCCTAGGACTTGCTGAAGGCAACTGAACTACAGGATTGATGTAGTTTTTGGAACATTTCGGAGCAGATGATCTTTGCCTATGTGGCTAAAAAGAAGGAAAAACTAGTGGCCTCGGAGGCACATGGTCTTGCAACAACGTTGGGCAGCCCATGACAGGCCTAGTAAAAGCACATCAAATGATGCTCGGTGACTCCAGTGTTTTTTCAAGAGTTTACCTTCAGACACCGGAGAGAGCAGGCTTCAAGTCTAACTTACAGATCAAGACTCCTATCCTAAAGAAGGTAGCCATTGAAGCTCAACACCATTGCAAATTATCTTAATTCTCCCAATGTTTTCTCACCAGGAGAGCACTGAGTAGGCCTGGCCTCTTTACTACAAAGAACATGCAAAAGAACAGCCAGTTTTTAAAGAATTCAGGTGGCTGAGTGCTGATATTGCCCTGTTGTCCTGTTTCAGGCATACAGAGAAAGCAGAAGTAAGGGCAGTGTGTAACCCTTGAAACAGAGGTTATTTCTCGAAGTATATTGCTTGCATATCACAGCCCCTCAAGATATGTGTCAACTCCATTTTGTCCCTGCCTGAATATTTGTGGAAAGCTCTAACAGTGAGAGAAGTCACAGCAGGAAGAAATTTGTCAGAAGGCAAAACCAGCAGCACACCTAAGCAGCTGCATCGAGGCACGATCCATCTTGAAGTGATGGAAACAAAGCTCTACTTAAACTAAATTTACTTAATGGAGTCTGATAGCAACGGGAGAGGCCATGTCAGGCTTTTGCTATGCTACAGGGATAACAGGGCCTAAACGGTAAAGTTGGGGTGCTATTTTACTAGTATTCAACTGGTAAACTTCAGTTCCTAGCATTTCATATTTTCACCAGTGACTTGGGTCAGATCAGCTCCTCTTTTACTGACTTAGGTGAAAGTTTAACCACGGATTCAGGGAGCAAAGCAAGATGAAGATTTGGAGAAGTGGCTGCCCAACTTCTGTGCAAACCCAACACCAAATCAACACCCTGAAACAAAATACTAAAATGTCTGTCATTTACCAAGCACTTCAGAGCAAATTTAACATCAGCTGCTCCAGT
>VXBJ01003247.1:296891-315069 GCA_013400055.1 Nycticryphes semicollaris | reverse complement strand
CTGCAGCAAAAGTGGGTTCGCGCTATATTTGTCAGTTCGGCTGCCCTTCCCCTGCCCTGTCCTCCCATCCCATCCCCTCCCCTCCCCTTCCACCACCGCCACTTATTTTGCAGCCGAAAGGTTAGGCGCTGGCTGTAGATACCCTCCTGCTTGCTCATCCCCAGCGCTGGCACGGGAAGAGGCTGTTTTTAGTGCCGGCTCCCCGCGGCTGCCAGCGGGGTTACTGCCGGTCACTGCCGCGCCGCCCGCTTCCCTCCCTGCAGCGGGAAAGGCGGTGGCGGCGGGGGGAGGGGGATATGCGTGTGTGTGTGTCTATGTGTGTGTAATGTCGGTGCCTGCCGTCCTCCGAACCCTGCTTTTGGTTTTCCTTCCAAAGCTGCTGGCGAACTGGTAACGCCAGCTCCGCAATTACCTCGCGAAGTGATTTCCAGCCGTCCCAGTGGTACGCTGCGTGAATGAGTCTTCTGTTGCACGCAAAGCTGATACTAGTAGCACTGTATGGATTTTAGCATGAAAGGATTACTTCTAATGAGAATTTCGATCTTGGATCAAGCCTAAGTGCTCAAAAGAGACTTACAAAACCTCTAGACCAACACCATTATTTCTGAGCTGGCAGCACGTGATGGAGGAAAGAATGAAAAATAAGTAATTGCATGCCTTTTTTTCTAGGAGGAAGTTGAAATGCTTACTCGCTCTGGAAGAGCTGAGTGTCCCTACAGCGTTAAAACCACATTGGTGAGGCACATATAGCAATTTTTAAAAGAAGAAAAAAAGTAACTGTTTTAGACGGGTTTACTGAGACCAGATCTGTGAATCCTGCAGCTGAGTTAAATTTTGCACTTGGAGGGCCCTGCTTCTCATAGGTACAATTTTCCCAGTCTTAATTTGGTCTCTGGTTTTTATTCCATAAATTTACCCTATGGTAAATTATGGTCATGGGGTAGGAAAGTCAGACAAGGAGATTGTACTTCTCAGTTCTTTGTAGCTACAGCACCACTGTCCTGTTTCAAAGAAGTTGCTGTAAACGACGATGAGGATGACCCTAACTGGCCTGTGAACTGAAGACTTGGATTATCCTTAGCTCAGTTTCAGGAATGTTTGTTGATTTTCCTGACGCTGTAATAAACTTTTTTTCTTTTCAAGTGTCTTAACAGCAGGATAGGTCTCAAAGCACAACCATCAGCCCTCCCTTGGTCTACAAGAGACCAAAATTGAAGGAAATTTAATGCTGCAAGAATTTGTAACATGATACATGTTCCCATTTTCTGTATACCACTGCATAAAAGCAACTTAAGTACAGTTTTAACTGTCATTAAATAGCTGCAACAAAGATGAAGTTTTTTTTTATTGTTCTGTCACGAACTACAGATTGCTTCTATTTAGCTACTTAAAACTGTGGCATACACTTACGCAGACTACACAATCTTGCATAGCAATACAAAATGAAGCAGAATTTCGGAAGAATGTTTCTTGACTCTTAAAAGCAGCTTTGCAATTTGCTATAGAGTTAGGTACTTCCATTATTTTC
Organism: Nycticryphes semicollaris; assembly: GCA_013400055.1. Lineage (NCBI taxonomy): Eukaryota > Metazoa > Chordata > Aves > Charadriiformes > Rostratulidae > Nycticryphes > Nycticryphes semicollaris. The sequence continues at coordinate 313,541 of VXBJ01003247.1, read as the reverse complement.
CCCCTCACCTTTGTGCGTTTTACTGTTTTTCACTGGAAAAAGAGTCCTTCTGCGCATTTTCTTCTCTCCATTTCTCCAGCGCTGATTGATTTCTCTCTCTCTTCTTACTCGGTTGTTACCAGGTTGCTAAGTTTTTTGCTGGTAGTTTTTATGCTGTGTGAAGGCACAAATAAAGTGGGGGGAGATACTTAGCTTTGGTGTATGCTGTTGGCTATGGGTGGGGTAGGAAGCCGGCCATTTTAACACTGTTACAGCCTTTGAAATTATTCTCCCCCGCTCCAGCCCCTTCACTTCCCCGGTTGTATTGCCCACACCTGTTGATGTAGATTTTCCACCTGCATTAGTTATCGTTCACTTCAGAGAAATTTAAGGGAAACTGCACAATTGCTGTTTACTAAGTACTGAACTGGGAGGGAGCCCATTATACATGCCAGTGAATCTTCTGACTTCCTCATGAATACAAAGCTTACCAAAGCTATAGTTTCTCTAGTGGGATAATAAGAATATCTTGTTTACATTTAGTCACACCATTTTATCGTTTCCTGGATTTTGTAGTAGCTGTGGATTTGCATACATACCACCGAAGAAGCAGTTTTGTACTTTGAAGAAGTGTCAGCATTCTTTTGGGAGGACAGAATTACAAGCTAAAACGGGTCTAGGTAAACTGATCTTTTGAGGAGTATTATGTCATACCTTGTATTGCAGTGCCTTCCAAAAGACCCTGCCTTCCATGGATTGTCTTCTGTTCTCGTGCGTGCTTGAACTTTCTGTGCTTCCTTTCCCTTCTTCCTTGTCATCTGTCCTTACTCCACAGGCCTTTGCCCCTCTGTGTGTGACTTCAATGGTGACTCAGAGTTGCAGCCAGAAATCTCAGACTGCAGCAGTGGAATATGTTGTGCTTCCAGCAAAAAGCATCTCTCCTCAGCTGTCTCACAGTGATTGTGTTTGAAAAGTAGATAGACACATACACACTGTAGGTTAAGATGGCTTTACATTCTACTGGAGGGCCTAAACTGTAACAGAGCTGTAAGAACTGTAAAACAGTTCTTGGAAAGGGTATTTTTTATACCCAAAGGTAAAAAGCTCATGCATCTACAGTGTTTGTAACAAGACTGGACATGCCTCCCCAGCTTGGAAACTAAGCCAGTTGAGCTGGAATTTTATTGTAAATGGGATTGTCTTCAAAAATAGCACAGATTTCCAATTCAGTTTCCTTGGAAGTGTAATTGGAGCCTTGTTTTAATGGAATATTCATTATCTGGCCTACAAATGCTAGAACTCCAATTATACGTCATATTAGGATACCCTCCAAAGTCCTAGGTGGTACAGACAGCAGTTAGGATCTTTAAGTGTTCATTTTCAGCTTCCCTTACAGAATTAGGAATTTACAATTAGGAACTAGAATGACACTGTCATCTCAAATGTGGGAGTTTTTTGGTCAGATTTTTTTTCCCATTAGGAGGAATATCATTAGCCATCTTAGGCCTAGATTAAGACTTCAGTCACATAACTGTGATTTCCTAAACAGTCTTCTGAAATGATTTAATGAAGTCATATGTGTGATAAATGAGGCTGGGTATAGAACTAAAGTGAATTAATTTATTGTAAGAGATTCAGTCTGCAAATACAGTGTTCCAGGTCCGTGAAAAATGTTTATAAGCTGCAACAACTGTCTTCATAGTTGGTGTTTACACAGTACCTGATGACTGGCTGGAGGTCTTGCACATTACTGCAGTAAAAGCAATAAAATGTGGGAATTATCATGCGTAATAAATTGTAATGAAAAGTGCTTTTGCATCAGACTGGAGGTGAAATCATAAAGCAAAGTATTGTGAAGAATGCAGACAAAAAGAGGGTAAGTGGAGATTACTTGCTGTACCATAATCTTTCCTCCCCAAGAAAAATCAAGTTCTTATTTTCTTTTTTTTTTTTTAAATGGATGTCCAGCATATGATTAAAGGAAGTGCATTTCTCTGTATGTGCAGGAAATCTGGGTATTTTTCTCACCTAAACTCCTTTTAAATTTTCTTTAAATGCTCTGACTGTGTCCAACAGTGTACATACAGGTGCCTGCAGGCTGAAAGATCTACAAGCATACATCCACTTGCATTTGGTTGCAAGAGTAGACTTTTCAAACAATCTCTTTTGGTTGAACAGCCCAGCTGCTGTTTAAGGTTTATCAGCACAGTGATTGGCACTGTACAGGTCTGAAATAACAGTGAACTACAGAAGCCTTGCTCTGCATATGTTCTACCTTTTAAATCTTCAATTAATACTGTGCAGCTTTTCTTTTTCATGCCAGAATGGTAACACATAGTGATGAGCACAATGAACAAGCTAAATTCTCTGGCACTAGCTGTTCCTTATAGCTTACACATCTACACTGTGTCTAAACAGCCTTGTGCTCTGAACAAAAGCCTTCCTATTGGACAAGTAACTCCCTTTGACTTCAAGAACTGCACTGAACTCAATAATCTCTTCCTGTTCTATCGTGGAGGAATTGCGAGATTTAATATTGAAGGAAAACAAACAAACAAAAAATCTCTGCGGTATACCAATTTAAAAACATGTACTTAGGTGAGTATTGAAACAAATGTGGAGACAAGCCCTCTACCTAGGGAAGCAAGGTTGTTCATTTTTATTACAGTAACAGCGGGAGTATTGCGTTACATCATATGCTGGTTATTATACTTTCCCTTCAGAACCTGTATCATGCTCTGGGCACTATGTAAATAACAAATTTTCCTGTATAACAGAAGTGCTGCTCTCTTTTTATATGTAATTGCACGTTAGCAATAACTTAAAGCCTCCGCCTGGGTCTGAGACCTACCTTTGCAACTCCAGCTGGTTGAAGAGAATAATTAGTACACAGACAATAAATGCAGCTATCCAGGAGTTAGAAACACTTGGATTATGCCTGGGATTTTCCTTTCTTATGAAGATAATATATCGTCTTGATAATTCTTCATTAAAAAATACAAAAAACCCAAAATCAGTGTTGAACTGAATAAAACTGTAAATCATCTGGCTGAATCCTTGTGCTTTGAATTCATCCCAGACCCTGCAATAAAATATAGACTGAATCGAGCAGTCTCAAGGCTTCCCTTTGTTTCCCTGATTTCAGTCATCGTGGCACTGGTCTGAAGTCATCACAACTTGCCATATCTTACCAGGGGCTGTATTAGTTCAGCTAGGAAATCCTGGGCAGGTGAAATGGAGGGTAGGTGAAATGGCTAATGCCACAGAAAGACCATTTGAATTTTTAAGATTTGTGGGTTTAGTATATCTTCTTTTTTTTTTTTCAGTTATTGGGACAGTGGGAGAGACAGGGAATACTCACTGTTGCTGCCTTTAAATTTTCTCATTATATAACGTATGAATCCTAAGTGTGATGCTTGATATAGTCCAGATGCAGGACATGGGTCCTGGCTAGGAGGACTGTTTTACATGCTACTGTCAGTGCCATTAAAAGAAGGGTGCAGTATATACATTTTTCCAGACCTACTAACAATAACAAAGGTATGAATTTGCACCCCGTGCAAATGGGTGCAAGAAATCTGGATTGGGATGCTGGACTGCACACACTTCTGATCCCATTTAATGAACAATGTAGAGATGCTCTAATAATGAGTAATTTTTGGCATTCTTTACTTATTACATAAGCAGTGCTCTGAATTGGCCTCTAGCATGCTAAGAGTTATGGTAAAATGCACAAACAGTTTTGCTAATTCTGTCCACCTCAGAGAGAGGCAGCTGCAGCTTTGCAGAATGCAGGGCAAAATCCTTTTCCTGAAAAGACAGAAAAAAAAAAAAAAAAAAAAAAAAAAAAANNNAAAAAGGAAAGGGTTTTGTGGAGGTCTTTTGGTGCCAGTACAACTTGTCTCACCCGCACATGCCTGAAAGAAGAAACTGATGCTCTGATTGCTCTGATTCCTGCTTATAGAGAAGGATATTGACTTCTGGCTGGGGATGTGGATAATACTGGTTACAGTAGTTACCTGTCAGAATGATTCTTCACTGCCAGAAGGTTTTCTGTTTTAGCCATTCATACTTTGAAAAAGAAGTTCTGTCCAGTCGTAGGTCAGAGGAGTATCTTAAATTGTGATGCCCAAACCTTTGGTGGCAGTTATGTTTTGCATTTTACAGCTCGACGTCTTGTGTTCTATATGTACACCAAACAAAAGCCATCAACTCCCTTTGCTTTGCCTGTCTCTGCGCATCCCAGGGAGCATTCAATTCAGTTCTGCTCAGGCACTGTCAGAATAACAACAAAAAAGGCTGTTAGAAGTAAAAAACCCAAAAAACAAACAACCTCACCCAAGAACAGCAGTATCCAAAACATCTTCAACCTTCCCTGGAGCTTCTGCTGTACTTACAGTACTGCAGTGTTTCAGCATGTGAAATCTCTGTGAGAAGGAGACAAGGACCTACAGCTCCAAACTCCAGCTGCAACTCCACCTTCAAAAACAGTGGTCTTGCCCAACACTTGAAAGGTCACGTGCAGATTAAGGGACACATGTCCTTTCATTTATTCCAGTAAGTTGTTTGGAAGCTTCTCTTCACATTATTTTAAAATTGTTAGCCTTTTCAAAGTGTTTTTTGTCTGGAGTAAGAAGAGAAAGAAGAGGTTGGTTGAAAAAGGACTCCTGAGGTGAGTTTTAGGAAAGAGAAGGACAGAAGGCCAGAGACTTTTGGAGCACAGCATGGAAGAGGAAATGAAAACATGAGGAAAGCTTCATTTTCCTTTTGAAGGTGTAACGGTTCTTATAATAGCTGTCTGACTAACAGAAGAACCCACCTTGTGTGGATGGGTGCGTGATCACAGAATCACAGAATCTTAGTGGTTGGAAGGGACCTTTGAGATCATCGAGTCCAACCACATGAAGAGAATTTGCCGAGGCTGCTTTGGAGTTAACCTTCTAACAGTTAACCTACTATCTGTTTGGCAAGCTACAGAAGCATATCAAGAGTGGATTACTATGGGTAATAACCATAACTTTGCAGGAAAGCTAAAGAAAGTTTTCTTCTAGCTTTTTTCATCACTGGTTCTTACTGCATATTTCAGCTTATTCAGCATATTTGTCTTAACCAGGTCTCACAAGGCTGATCTGCATTGGACTGGATAGTCTTCCAGGAGTCCTTCCTGGGATAATATTCACTCAAAGCTTGACTGAAGAACAGTTTACTTCATGCACACTGAATGCGTCCACAGACAGATAATAGTGCTTGGCTGTAAATTCACTTTCTTCCTTACTAAGAAGTAGCTTCCTTGTGTAGACAAGCTCTAAGTCAGTTTGTGTTTAAACTAGCAATATAATGGTCTATGGAGTTGGAGGAATTCCTTTCAGCAATTAGACATATTTGCAGCATGTCCCAGCAATTCAGCGATTTGTTGACTTGAAATATCAAACTGCATTTACACGAGCCAGGCTTTCACACTGGTCTGCAGTGGTAACTGAGGGCACTGGATGCATCCTGGTTTATCCTGTCACAGAGTCTGGCTCTGTGTGCTGCTGTTAGCTGACAATTGTACAGGCCAGGGATAGGGAAAAACAAAGGAAGTATTTTTCAAAGGGGAGAAGATAGGAGAAGAGTTCAAGGGAGGAGATGAGGTCTGAACTACTGTAGACACTAAATCACATTAGTTATTCCCTGTTGATAATTCTGTGTCCCTTCATGGAAGCTTGTTGATGCTTGCTTTTGTGCTACATTTTTCCTGAGGCTAAATATGGATTATATGGTTTAGAAACCAGCCTTGTCAAAGAGAAAAGAGGTAAAACAGTGTGCTCCAAGTAGATTCTCACCCATGTATAATTTGCATTGTTGCATTACACCAGCAGATGAGGATTCATCCATTTATTTAAAGCTCATTAAACATGAGAGCAATAAATTAAGCCTGTAATAATTTGAAAAGCACAAACTTTGCTAGGAGAGACTCTGTTTTAACTGTCTCTAATGCTGTCCTGCAGCTTGCCATAGACATGCAGAATTTGGATGTCATTTCTATGTGACAGAAGGAGATTTGTTTCATAGGAGAGATTGAAAAGGTTTTTCCTATAATATGTGCACGAGACCCACATTCTTTAGTGCAGCTCCATATAAATCAGTACAATTATTGTAGCTGCTGAAACCGTACTCTAACGAGCAGAAAATACTGCCATCTTTGATCCATGAATACAGGTAAGTGAAGTTTTCCAGCAGTTTACCAAGTGGACTTGAACTGATTTTGTAGGAAGGGTAGGGGCTGATTCTGTCCTGTCCGTGACTGGGGGCTCTCCTTTATTTTGTGTTTTGATGGAACTGAGCAAAACTCAGCTTTGCATGTAGCTGCTCTCCGCTGATACAATCGCTCCTCTGCTCCAGAGCAGCAGGGAGGAACTTGACTCAAAGGTGAGTGACAGTGATTTGTGGAAGTGTCAGAAGCGGGGTCATGTAGTGCGTTGCTTCACAGACCCTTTCTCCTATACCATTATCTGCATGTACTGTCGCATTCAGTCTCTGCTTCATGGACATATGTGGCTCCAAGTCAGTTGGTGCATCTTAAAGAAAGGAGAAAGGCCTGCCATCTGCTCTGTACTGCTGTTGCCAAAGCCCCATGGAATACTAACAACGAGACAAAGCTTAGCTGCCGGTGGTCTCCATCTTGGAAGCACCGGGGAGGGCACTTGAAAAGATGCAAATACAAAAACTGTCTGTCTGCAAATTGGTCCCAAGAACAAAAAGCTGGAAGAGTCAGGAAACTATGGGTAAAATAGATGTATGCAAGATTTGCATGCAGTTGAGATAACTCAGTTTATGTAAGGCAACATGTAGTTAAGTGCAAAGTATATTATTGTTTATATTTAAAGACACAGGTCAGAAGTAGTATTTAGTTGCTGTTTCTTTTAACATCAGCCTTGGGTTTTTTCTTTCATTGTTTTCACCAGAGTTTTCCTCAGCCAATGATTTAGGCGTGCAGGCCCACACATTTTCAAATCTTAGATATGTGCCAAAAAAATTGATCATTGAGGATGTTCTCCTCTAAAATTGCAATTTAACTGGCAAAGTGATGTGATTAACTTCTATTACTTGTTAATATCAAGCAAGTAAGTTACATATATCAAACAATTTTTTGTGCATGACAGGTAAACTATCAAACAAGGAAAGCATCTCTGAATAGCAGTGGGTCATTCAAGTCTCCTGGATCAGTTCCAGATGGTAGGGGAGCCAGTAACTCCTGTACTGCTAGAAAATTTTGAAACCTGAAATGCAGAGGTTTACATAAAGCTATGGTAGCGGTGACAGTACTTGCAGTAGATTTCCTAGACATTTAGGAATGTCCTTAGAATAGACATTCCTAAGGTGGCTGATACTGTGTGAAAGGAGGAGGTGCTTCAAAACTCCTGATTGCTTGTCCTTCTCTAAGCAGTTACAGCATAGTGGTATTTTTTTACTGTACGTTTTTCTATATAAACAGGGTTTCCATCCATAGTGCTGTAGTTGGTGTGACACCTCCTGCAGCTCCTCTGTGGCAGCGTGTGCAGCAAAGCATCTTTGTGATGAGGCAGTAGGCAGGTGTTTTTCCTGGTTATGCTCTGTTCCTTTGTAAGGAAAGTAGCATGGAAAAACAGGGTGGGAATATCCCTTAAGAAGTAATTTTCTCCACCATCTTTTTTCAAGGCAGCATCTTAAACTTAAACTTTTCTTAACAGAATAGCTGGCCAAATTTCCCCAGAGTACTGGGTGAAAAAATGCCATGGGTAGACACAGTGAGGGAATTAAAGATATATCAATGTAAAGATAATAGTCTAAATCAGGATGTATTCCTGCCTCTTGCCATCATTCAGTAGTAGGTTGCAGTCAGTATTTCAGAGCGGCAGTATGGTATGTAAGGAGCATTATATTCCAGCTGTAGCCTTCAGGGACACACCTGCTGTGGGGCAAGAGTGGCTAAGCTGCTTAATGCATAGGGTACATTCAGTTATCCTTGAAAAATGATCCAGAGAAACCCCTGAAAGAAAGAACATTTCTCTTTTCTCTCTGGAAGCTGTTTTGTTCTTGTGCAGGCAGGATCAGAACGCATCCACAAATCACTGCTCGTTTTATTTGTCCACATGTAGTAAGCTAATGAAGAATAAGCTAATCAGACAGAACTGATAAAAACATTAGCAATTATTCTCTGAAAGCTCTGATTACTTGTTGATACAAAACTGAAAAGTTCTTTTTATGTTTTGTTTTCTGTCTTACACTTTTTTTCTGTTTCTTCCTAGGTTTTCTTCTTGCTTTGTTTTGGTTTTTTAAATTCCATTGAATGGGTGGGAGCAAGGATAAGGGAAACAAAGAACACAGAAGATGGAGTCCTTTTATACCCAAGTTTAGGATAAGAAAAGATTTTTTTTTCTGTAGACAGGCTGATATTTTTTCATTCTTACTTTGCTAGGAAAACTTTCTCCCATGTTTAAAGGCCAATTTCGGGGACATAAAAGCTTTAGTGAGTTTCCCAGTTAGCTCTGCTAACTTCCATCTGTGCGGCCTGAGATTTCCAAACTGTAATACCCTAGAGCTCACATTGCTACATAGGATCTCGTATGCAGGAATCCATTCAGGGCACAGGGTTACCTTATTTGTGTAATGTTATGTGCTTATATGTCTAAAGTGTAATTGCACAGGGAGGAGTTTTACATAAGCTTTCTGCCATCAGAGATTTACTTAGCATGAGTACTGGAGCATGTATAAACAGATCATTAATATCACCTATAAAGTACCCTAATGATTGTGCACAATGTTTAGAAGAGGAAAACAGGTAAGGCTTTATGGCTCCAGAAGGTCACAGAGATATTCTAGTGATGGCACCTTCAAAGGTATTAATCAGTGAAGGATTGACCTGATCTTTCATTAAAAATTAAAACAATCTAGGAAATTAAAGCTGAATGACCAAACTAAAAAATTTCAAAAGCAGTCTTTGAGAACAAGAGTGAAATTCTGAGTGGATTCTTTAAAGTGGCTTCAGAAATTGGGACAACTATTTCCCATTCAGTTGAGGACTAAAATTGCTGGGCAGCTTTTGAAATCTAGCCTTAATTTATTTTTCAGAGTCAGTGAACTGCTTTACCTTGATGCAGTAAAGGGACTGCAGAACATGCAAATGGACTGCACAATATCTTTCTGTCCCTGAGAAAAATGTACTAAGCCTGATCAGTAGCAGGTTGAATCTGAAGATTACCAGGAATACTTTTAAAGGCAGGTATCTTTCTGGTAGGCTACAACGATTCACTAGCCCACACATCACCAAAGAGGAGTCCTGGAAAACTCAGTCAAAAAACTTGTACTTGATCATAACTTCTTTTAGAAAGATACGAAAGTTAGCACTAATGAGCCATTCAGGGAGGATGCCTGAACAGACATCACAGGACACAGCAATTGTAATAAAATTCTTTCCTGAATGTGCTGTAAGGAAGTGGACAAGGTTTTAGAGTTGTCAAGAGAAACAACACAAACAGGTATCTCATTGTTCTGTAATTCTGATGGGTCTAATCCTGAAGACATTGCTTTCATAAGAAAAAGGAAAGGCCTGATCTCGTGGATCCTGACTTAGGAAAAAAAATACAGGAGCATTTTTTTCCTCTTAAGATATTGAAGTTAGTAAAGCTAGCTATTTCCCATACAATTATGTGTGATACTCTGAGGCCTAAGCAATGAAAGAGATAGCTAATAAAAGAAATATGAAGCCCCAGAATTATTAGTTTTTATGGAAAGTCTGGCTGGCATGATCAGAAGCAAGTGCAGCAGGATAGAATTAGCATGCAAAGACTTGAGGACAGAGAAATGGAGGTCTTGTCCCTCTTCAAATGTAGAGTGCCTCCAAAGCATTGCATTGTTCTTGCTCCAGGAGCAGGTGTGAGTATGCTGAAGCAGAAGCACCAGAGTGAGAAGGAGGTCCCTTAGGCTGAAAAGAAAGAGAAAGAACCTCTTCCAAAGGAGAGGATGGATCTGGATGCAGAAATCAGTGAGCGTTGGTGCTCAACGATAAAGAGACATCATTTCACACACGAGCATGCCACATGGGGATAAAGACAAAACTGTCCAGAAACGATAAGAAAGGACATGGCTTAGGTACTGGAGTTACTGTGGAAATGTACAATAGATTGTGAGTCCATTGAATCCCCAGGAAGATTGTTCATATCCTAACCAGTGGCTGAACAGTCTCTGGCACCAACACGGGAGGCAAGTTAAATGCAGCATTTGCAGCAAGGGAATGTCCAACTAGATGTGGAGATCAGCAGAGAGTCATGGATGTGGCGAATGGATGGGCACCAGCGAAGGTTAAACTAGACTGTGTCCCCTTGCTGCAGAGGCTGTAGAGATAATTAACAGGCACAGGGAGATACCTGTTCTTCAGATTAGGACAAAATGAGCAGAAGCAGGAACTGGCCCATCTCAGAGCCAAGAAAGAGATTGCGTCTGTGGCGCAAGCTGGCTACACCCTGAATCCAGCCCCGGATGTCTGCAAGTAGCTAGAGAATGTAGAGGTCAAACCTGCTGCCTTGATAAAAGAGCTGAAAACATTCATAAAACAAAGCTGTTTCAACAGGGCAAAATTTAACAGCTGGCAGAACTCAAAAGATCCCTGTTTCCTTCTGTAAAAACACAGCACAAAGCAAACCCCAAAGTGAACAACCTAGAGAGGAAAAGAAGTTAGGCTTTATAGAGCAGACTGCAGTATCTGCAAACATGGAAGTTGGCTGTCAGTTCCGAGCAACTGTGGAAAAATTTGGTTTTGAATACAGATCCTTCATTCTGCAGTGTGAGTTTGTCTTGATGGCCAAGGAAACTCGAGATTTGAAGAGACACCTTTAAAGCCTGATTGCAGAAGGTGTTTCTCCAGCTGTATGAAGAGAACAACCCCCAAACCTAGTCTCAGTCATGTCTCTGGAAAAGTAAAACCTGGGAAAGAAGGTGTAAAAGGGGTGTTTCTTGTCTTCTGGAAAGCAAGGATGGCATACTCAAAAGCTCAGTACTGTGGGGTATCCGTGAACTCAGTGGAGGCTGAGGAAGGACAAAGAGAAGGAAACCTGAAAAGTTTTACTTTCTTTAAAGTTCCTGGCAGACAAGAGTCCTGTATCCTCCCTTGTCATAGATGTGGAGATGCTTTCAGGTACTTCTCTAACTCCATGCTGGAGTTAGCAGAGTGAGCAGGAGGAAGCTGCTGTGAGGCTGAAGAGCTTAAAAGCAGACCTTTGCTTAGACAGAGGCTAAGGCACTCACTGGCCTGTGTATCACAGTGAAGCTAGGTAAATAAAACCTTCCAGGGCCTGAGGATAGCTTGCTCTGAGTGCAACTCTTTTCTTAAGACAGTGGTGAGGGACAGCATACTTTCCCCCATGGTCATACTGGTGCTGAAGCAGGCTGTACAGTTATGGAGTAGTCCCCTCCTCCCTTTCCTTCTGGTTCACAGGCTGGTTTTGAACATTTGGCAGTGCATTTCCTTCCCTCCTTGATTGTCATTATCTAGTGAAGGAAAAACATCACTTCCTGAAACTGTTCCCCTTGACAGTAAGATTTGCACTGAAAGCTGTTGTCTACTGTAGAACTGTGAGTGAAAGAAGATTTGTTAATGAGGGACTGACTTTATCAACAGTTAAAATTTAGAGGGGGCACTGCCAGCCTGTGCACTCGAATTCCCAAGCACACCTCTCCAATGACTGAATGGACCTACTCTAATACCACTCCCTATGTAAATGTCTGAAGCTTTAGTAGTAGCAAGCCCAGTAGGTATCCTTATTCAGGCAAAATTTCCACTGAGTTTCTTGAGAACTGTCTGAGCAAGGATTTCAAACAGTCAAATTTTGACCTCTCTTAAGTCATTGTTTAAGAAACTAAAGTACTGGGACTGATGTGAAACGGCATTTGCTGGCCACAAGCAAATTTTGGGAATTGGCCGTCTTAACTTACATCTTGAGGGCTAACTTGGTGAAGTTTACAGCCTGGTTGGCATATTTTACACCAGTGACAATTTGTCTGTATATAAACTAAGGTTAGATAAAGCCACATTGCATCTTTTTGTTTGGCTTTATTGATCATTTGATCAAGTTCTGTGTCTCCTATGCTTCACTTCTGGTTTGTGATGAATTTTTGCTTCCATGTTCCATGCACTAGGGATGTTATTTGCACAAACATTTTTCATGGGAGATGAAGTGTGGAATTCCTAAAGCATGGGCTTTATTCACATTGACCTTCTACATTCTGCATAGCTATCCATTCAATCACATGGCTTACATAGAAATCCTGGCTCATGTGGGCAAGTCTATCCCTGTAAAACTTGTTTGGCACTGCACGTGTAATGTGCACTGAAATGTTGCTGAAGGAGTTCTGGTTTGGACTGATTTTTAAAAGACAGACAATTGCACAGAGGAAAGTTGAAATGTTAACACAAAAATACATACATGCTCTATGCCGTTATAAAGTGTACCTCTGAAGAGTCTAAGAAAGGAAGAAACTTAGTATAAAAATAAAATTGCTACCTTACATAAGCTTCCAGTATTTTATTTGGCAACTCTACATATTTTCTTTGCTGTTCAAACTATAGGTTAGAAGTATGGTTGGGAAAACCAGCTTATTTCTGGCAAAGTCAAAGATTTTTTACCACCTAAGTATTTAGCTGTATTTTACATCCAACATGTAGTAATTTTGTTAATGGTGAGCCTCACAGCTTCTTGCTGTATATAGATAACTGCAGATGTAATTTGGCTTATATTTAATGTTAAGGGTTTGTGGGAAATGACAAGGCTATGCTTGTGGCAATGAGCTCTCTTCTTAAAATAACAGCAGTCCTTTGGCAACTAACCCTCAGAAGAGATGGCTTTTAATTCGACCTTCTTAACCATGAGATATATTACTTAAGAAATGTTATTCATAACTGCTTAATTCATGGCTTGCTCATATCTGAACTTCAATATTTTATTTAAAAGACTTAGAAGCATCTTATTAGGGAATGAAGCATGAAACCTATGTTTATTTTGAAAGATGGAGAGGATGAGAGCAAGCTCTTTTGCCCCCAGCAGGCACTGGGACAGGCCTGCAATGTTCTTTATGTGGAGGGCATTCACTGCTTCGCAGACTCGCTGCTTCATGTGTGATAAGCGCCTCAAAGCTTTCCCACTGCAGGCCACAGTGGAGGACACAGGGATCATTAAACCTTAGCTAGTGCTTATGTTCCTTTCCAGTTGGAACAACTGAACAGCAAGAACCTGTTACCTGTTCTTTTGTAAATAGGATGGAAAGAACATGGCAGGCTGCAGTTAACAGCATGATGCAGTCACTTTACTGGCTGTAAATCAGGCTGCCGTGACTAACTGCCATGTTAGGAAATGTAAATTGAAGCAAGGATGCTCAGTGAGAGCTTATGTTGTTATAAAGTAATAACAATGCAATTATTTCTTACTAAAAATAAGGAAGCTTCTTCCAGGAAGACCTTAAGAAAGCTGTCACCCGTCCACTGACTCAGATATTGCAAATCAAAGGAGAGAGGAAAGACAGAACAGATGCTTGAAATGCAGATTAACCTTCAGTGGGTACCCCCATGTACAACAGTGAGGAATCTTGAAGCTGTGGTTGTGATACAAAACTGCCAAATAATAGACAAGAGATGACCAAAGCTCTTTGGAAAGTAATTTTCTGAATAGGAGTGTTACTAATCTGCTCGTTTCACTGCTTCCTGAACTTAATGCAGGCTAGGTCATCTAGGACTAAAAAGAGCTTTATTTCCAGATGAAATATCTTGATAGCTGAATGCAAAAGGCGTATTAATCCGTGGCTTGCTTTATTGCTGAAGTGTGCCTTAGACCTCTTCAGTTTACACTAAGGCATCTCCTGATGTGATTGACTAAGCCCACAGTCTTCTCCAGTATCCTGGTGTTCGGAGATGTCAGTCTTGCAGGCTCAACAATGGTGTGTTTTGCCTTGTAGAAGTTACAAGTATGAGGAAACAACTTCCTCCTCAGCAAGAACACAGCATGTTTTCCTATTTTCAGTTCCACCCCTTCATTCCACTACATAATGTCTTTTCCATGAACAGCAATTTACATGTTCTCTGACCTCTCAGTATCTCGAGTAGCTACAGTCCCTTTGCAGCTCTGTAGCTCTTCCCTTGTAACCAGCATGGGGCCCTAGTGTGGGTGGCTTGTTCATACTTGCAAAAGGACATTGTACTGAGAGAATAGGCTGAATGAGAAAATGAGGCTTTGGAAAAGAGGAAAGGACCAGGTCTAATCTGAAAACGTATGTAATATAACTGTATTTGGCATAACTGGCTGGCTTTTAGTAGCAGGGGGGCTACAAGGGAGGAGACCATGAATTCCTCTGTGCTAGTCACAGTTGCTTTCAGCCAGCTTTGAAAGGGATGAAAACAACCCACTGTATGCCAAAACCTCAACTAATGAGAGCAGCACATGGAGCCTTTGCTCAAACATGTTTGAGAAAGAGCAGCAGCCTCTAGGGCAGCAGACACTGGAGGAGATGCGAGGAGATCTGTGAGGAGATGGAGGAGGAGAAATTGCAGGAGACACACAGAACGTAGAGACACAGTCTTGGAAGGAGGCATTCCATGCCACGGCAGGGACACCCTGGAGAGAACTGTGGCCCATGGTGGATCCACACCAGAACAGGGCATCCCCAGAGGGTCTGTAGCCCGTGGAGAACCCACTGTGAAGCAGAAGAAAAATAAGAGGCCATGAGCACTGGACGAAAATGAGTAAGAAGCAAGGAAAAGCAGAAAGAAACCATTACACACTGGACACTAAATTCCCACATTGCCCAGTGCCTCTCAGAAGGGATTGTGCATAACAGCTATTGAAAGCAAGGGATTTTGAGACCAGGAAGGGAGTAAGAGAGGTGCTTAACTGGAGCTGAGCTTGGGGAGGAAAAAAGGCCTTTCCCCAAGTGTTTAATTGCATGTCTTCTTTCACCTCCCTCAATATGTGAATCAGTAGTTGAAATTTTGTGTAAATTGGCAATAAATTAAATTAAGCAGAATTCCCTAAATCAGACTGCTTAGTCTGCAAACACCTGTGACACCTTCCACATCACACAAAAGCCAACATAATGTGGCTATCAGACTTGGGAGGTATAAATATCTCTGAGCAGAGAGGAGCTGCATGTGCTCATCCACTCTAAAAACTCAGGCCACCCAAATATAAGTATGGTCAGTGGAGGAGATTGTTATTCTTAGAAACAATTCCCAGTGTGACTATTAACTTTGTGTTTGTACAGCCCAGCTATTGGATCTAACTGTGCCCCCTTTCCTTGTCATCCTTCTTGTATAATTTGTCAGGACTTGTCTCCTGTCAGTGACCTGACGCCACTGTCATGAAATCAGGAGAACGCAAAAGCAGAGTAATGCTATCCAGAGGTGCACAAAGATGCTTTCCCACCATCCTACCATCCTACAGGCATTTTAACAGAGCAAACTAAACTAAATGCTCCATTTGCTTTTCATGAACATCTGTGTATTAGCTGCTTTATTGGAAAATGTTGTCCTGATGCTTTAACTATTGGCATAGATACTGATTCCAGAAGGTACAACCTGAATCAATCTGTTTAAGTCAGTGAAGTTATGTATCAGCTACACTGGGGAAACCAAGTTCAGAACCAAGACCTTTTTTGTTTTGCCTGGTCCTGAGCCTCTCTGTGAGCTGGAGACTGAGAGAAGCAGCTTGGGTCTCTGCCGAAATGAACGTGTCAGCTTTATTCAGCGTAGAAGGGTCTGCATTATTAGTGTGAATATTAACTGCTAACTATGAGACTCCAGTTCATAGTATTACTTCAGATCACTCAAAGAAATACAGTGGTGGTAGGCTCAGCATCGAAATACAAATCAGGAAACCTGAAGATACAGTTCTGTCAGTAACCGTGTATCTTCCAGATTGCTCATAATAAGACAAAGCATTAACAGCAAGCATGATAACATCAACCACTTCACTGCAGAAGAGCAATGGCAGTGCATTATTTCTGTAGAGGAGACTGTAATCTAGAGTTGCCTGCCTTTTGTGCATTGCTTGTTTTCATTCACAGAGCGTTTTATGCATTCAGAATGCACTGCTACACTTTCACAGGTTGCACTGTAGGGGTTTTAAGTGCTCCTGCTGTGTACCAAGCAAAAAATTTGGGACAGGGTTGTGTGATCGGTGATGGTTCTAGGGGAGGAGCACTTTTGGGAGGACAAGGAACCCTCAGCCATCTGAGAGCTTAGTAATTGCTAAGATCAATAAGATCGATATCACAGGCCATTTCTCAGATAGCTAAAACACGCCATCATTTATGGATTTTGTGTTTGGAGCAAGTCAAATTGGTCACTGTGAATGTTTAAAAAAAATCGAGTTTTTTTTTTTTTTAAAAGTTTGTAAAAGGTTGTAAATTTATCCAAGAACTGACTCAACTGAATTAATCCTTATTCATGGTAAGTATGAAAGCATTAGCTTTCACAGTTTCTTGCCTTTTCCTTGCCATAAGTGACTCAGAGGACAAACTGAAATCCCGCTGAAGTTGGTCGTTACTGATTGATTGCTGCCAGGCCAGCGCTCTCGGTGCGCTCCGTAGCTGGACAGCTGAGGATGTGTCTGCGCCCAACTTGTCCCGCCACAGCTGTGAAGATGCAGGGAACGGAGCAGGCTTGGA
>VXBJ01003247.1:248263-289581 GCA_013400055.1 Nycticryphes semicollaris | reverse complement strand
TTTTTTTTTTTCCTGTATGGGGAAAGTAGGGGGTGTTCAGTGTAATGTTGAAAGTTGAAATGTTTCATGTATTTCACAACCTTCCAGTGGAAGCTAACTTTTTTTAATAAAATAGATGACTACATTTCATATTGAGTTATACTTGACACTTAAGCAATTCCTCTTGCCTAAGTGCATGCCACAGTCTCTTGCACGTGCTTTTCTTTGGGTCAGTCCAGCTGCAGTGCATTCAAGCTTGAGATCTTCCATTGCATTGGAGCTGTGTTTGTTTTCACCAGCAAGCCTTTTGAGCATGCTAGAAGTAATGAAAACCAGTTGTTGGAGTCATTCTGGTAGGTAGATATTGCTTCCCTGTGACCTGGGGCAGGTTTTCAAAGCAGCTTGGTGTGTTGTGTCACAAGGGAAGCTTATAAAACACCAACTGTTTCTGAAAATGTGGCATTGTGTAAAGGTCTAAGGAGACACTGAGGACTTTGGAAAACATAGTCGAGTTTGTGTTATGATGTACTTAGTACTTGCTTCCTTGGGAAACTGTCCCCTATAGCTTATTTCTGTTTGGTAGGGTTGGGCTCACCTGTGGTCTTAGGAGTTTGGCTTTGACAGAAGAAGGAAAACAGGTACTCAGAAGAGTTTAGAGTCAGGAATTTCAGTGCTCTTTATGTTAACTTGTGGCCCGGTCTTTCAAAATGACCTGCTCAGGAGTTCATAGTGTGCCATTCAGAAAGGCTGAGCACATAATATACATAATACTTTGGAAAAACCCATTTGCCAAGGCTAAAATACCTTTAAAAACCTCTTGTTATTTCTCCGAAATAGTTAGGAAGCCAGTTTTCTGCCTCTAAAATGATGTGTTAGTTCCAACGCTTGTCAAATCAAGATCCAGGTTCCCTTCTCTGTATAGTATCTAGAGTGGCAAGCAGAACCTAGTATTGGGCTTGGGTTATGCCGCTAGTTGTATTAATAGCAACAGATAAAGCAGGTTGTAGGTAGGTATTTTATTGTTGGCCTGGGCAAGAAATCATCCTCTTCTACTGGCTGGTTCCAGTCTTCTGTGAGGTTAGGCCCCATTAGATAATGAAGGAAAATAATTTATTCAGTGTTTTGTAGTTTTTGTGCATGCTGACTTAAGGATCCTGTGGATGAGTGAGATGCTATCTGTCTCAGTGTTGTCTGGACCAGAGGTGGCAGTTTGCTAGAGGGATTGCATGAGGCTGTTTCAGCAGCTTTCTGGTGTTTGAGCACTATCTTTTAATGTTAGTTGTACAAAATTTGACTTGCTTATCAAGGAGGGAAAAAGAGTTAAGCTGGTTGTGGATTATCATGAAAATGTGTCTTAAAGTGTGTCTGTCAGCCGGAAGGTGGGTCTTAAAGTCTGTCTGTCATACAGATGATTGCTATTTAGAGGGCCATGGATGGCCACGTTGAAAGCAATTTTCTACTTGCTAGTATTACTAAGAGCTAGAGAACAAGGCCAGAACCTGTTTACTACCTAACCTGAGACCAGGTACTCAGTGTGTATAAAGTGATGTAAACTAGTAGATGATCTTGCCAAGAACTGCCACACAAACATTGTTTGTGGTCTTAATTAATTGTGCCCGTTCACCCAGAAGCTCTCCAATCACATTGGTTAGTAACAAGGAGTCAGTGTAAACCCTGTGACATGGGTAATTTTGAAGAGGAAAGCACTTCTCACTGAATGACTTTTTAGCTGGAATAGGAAACTTGGTGTCTGGTACGCATTTGGCAAACGGGAAAGAAATGTCCCCTCTGTTGAAGTTATGAAAGACCTGCTTTCAATGTTTGTGTCACTTTGCTGATAATACTGATACCGTGTTGCAGGCAGTAGGCTGTAGGTACAAAGCTCACACCTCCACTGCTGAGCCTGCACTGTGTGTGATTGCTACAGAGTCCAGTGGTGTTTAAACCAAGGGACAGACGTGTGGGATCTGGTGGTTATATTCTCATCTCTGCTCTTGCTTTGCTTGTGGCCTTGGGTGAGTTGTTTCAACTCTTGAGTTGCTAATAGTTTTCACGGCACTCGTTTGTAAACTAGTTCAGGTTCTTTAGGTTAGAAGATTACTTTAAAAGATGAACACTGTTATTCCTATAAAATTATCACTCTTTGGGTGGCAATTTCCCTGTCTTCCTAGAGATCCAGTAGATCTTAAGTTTTGTGACTTGAAAATTCTAGAGATTGGAATGTCAGATTTGCTCCTATGAGTTTTGCAAGCTTTGTGTGGGTTGTTTCGGTCACAGAATGGACATTACTTCCAATTCTTTATGCACTGGCTCTTTCTACTCTGGATATTATTTCCAATTAGATCTCTAGCAGCAGGATAAAGAATTGCTCTTATTTGTCCATAGCTGCTCTTTATTTAGCCTAATCTCAACAGAATTGGGATTAATCCTGTTTTTCTATCTCCTTTAGCCTCATTTGAAGTTGCATGGATGCAAAGTGCTCTTCTCTCTCTGGGAACTGTAGAACATTTGTGCCTTGAGAGCTTCTCATGGCCTTGCAGAATCATCAGTTGTACAAAGTGGATGTAGTTGTGTAAGAATAAGTTTATTGGATATAGCTACTCTGCTGGAAGAAGCAAAATCCTGGTGTTCTGCAGAGAAGTGGCCAAATCACCAGACCTTGATTTGGAACAAGTGGATTAATTCTGGACTCTTAGCTTAATCTGCAGCTCTGTTACCCAAATGTCATAAAATCGTAGACTGGTTAGAGTTGGAAGGGATCTTAAAGATCATCTAGTTCTCTGATGGTTTGTCTTGTTTGAGTGAAAATGTTAGTTCACGAGGCAGGCACTTTGGTCTTGCCTTGGTGTTCACAGCCCTCACAGGGACCTGCTGTCAGGTGATGGCATGTGGAACACTTTGGCCTTGGATCTGGGCTTTGCAGAGTTGACATGGATCATGATACTGCTTGCTCCACAAAATGCAGCCTGACATTGTGTAGAGGAAATACTTGTACTGAAATCTGGTGTTTGTGCTTTAGTTGCCCCCACCTCCCCACCCCTTTTTTTTTTTTCCCCCAAAGTGAGTCTGGCTTGAATTGAGACATATGTAGGCAAAAGCTAGGAATTAAGGGAATGTACAACTTCTATCTGAGGCAGAAAGCATAAAGTACTATACTGTGTCTGCTCATGGGGAAAGAAGCAGTGTTGGCTTTAGTATCTCAAACCTGTGCTATGTCCAGCAAAGAATTCCTTTTTTTTTTTTTTTTAGCCCTCATAACGGCATCATCTTTAATACTAGATTGGTGCTCTCTACAGCTGCTTGGTCTGTGGTGAGCCAGCCAGTGGTGGTAGCTTTTGTGATGTGGAATATCTGACTGAGAGAACAGTACGAAGGCTACTGATTTCATAGAGGCCACTGAACCTGCATCAACTGGTAAAATGTCTTTAGCTCTGCTGAGCAGGACTGAGTTTAAGTCCTTGCAGGAGACATGAAGAGTCTATAGCATCTTGCCAGAATCATGAAATGTTCCAGTCTCATAAGGTTTGATAAGTTCGCTTTGTTCCCTGTCTAAATAGTGATTTATTCTCTAGGGGAAAGGTTTTTTTGCCCCCAGAAGAAAGCAAACAGCTGCATTGTTTGCAGAAAGCTGCTTTTGAAGGCTGTTTTTTGTTTATTTAGTACAGACACCAGGCATGGGGGTGGGGAATTGATTCTCTGCCACTTGAGCTTTTTTTTATCTTTAAATCTACAGCTGTAAAAATACATTGCTTTGCATTTAAGACAGATTGGGTCTGGAAACTCTTGGCGTAGCCACTAATGGAGTTTTCAACAGCCACTCTGCTTCCAAGTAGTGAGTAGCACTGATCTAGAAAGAAAGGGCTGGTCAAAATATGTATTTAGTTATGAGGATTTTCAGAGGTTGCCCTGTAGTGAAATTTTCTGAATTGCAGCTGTGTAGATGGGGAGGCCATGCAGGGTTCCTGCAGTGGAGGGGTAATGTAACATGCAGAAGTCTGCCATTGTAGAAGACTCTGGGGCAAACGTGGACCATGTGCTTTAATTGTGCTGGTGGGTGTTGGGGATGCTGGCCTGGGCGAATAGAGGAGGTTCTTACTGGTGTTAGAACTCTCTTTTAAGAGCAAAGCAGGAACCATAGGCCTGATCAGAAGGCATGTGCAGGTTGCTCTTTTGTAATTGTAAGGGTAAGCTTTCCCTAGAAGGAGCCAAGGGGAAAATCTGTCAGAAGATGTAGGGAACTATTTCAATGTCTTCTACTTGATCCCTTATGTGTATGTTTTCTCAGGAATTGGAGAAAACTTGAGACACCTGATAAATAGCATGCTTAGTGTGCTGAAGTCTGAGTGGCATGATGGTTGAGTGTGTAGGATCCTTTCTATACTGGATCCCCACCAGTTATTTGCTGGATAAATACAAAATGGCTTCTTAATCCTTACTTTTCTTTGGCTGTCTAGTTAACAGTCATTGCTGAATCCACATGTTGCATAGGGCATATTCCTGAATTCAGGATGTTTCAAACATGCATTGCTTGTTTCAAGTGTCAGACAGCCCATTTAATTTTTTTCTGTGGTTAGTTTGAGTTTGTATCTGAGTTTGTAGATGGCTGCCAGGTATACGCTGAGGTTGCAGGCAACATGGAGTCTCTCCTGGTGTGTTCCATGTAGTCTCAAGTCTTGCAGTTTTGTATAGGCTATGAAGAGGTAGAGAAATACTCACAGCTAGACAAAAATAGTTTTCTGGGTGATGAAGAGAAGTAAGCCTGATGCCTTCAGGCTTAAAATTGCTGTATACTGTTGTGTACCTCTACTGGGAAACTTGCAGTATACACAATGAAAAGATTGGATGTGAAAATTGGATGTCTTAAAGTTGGGTTATTTGTTGCAGTTGAAGGAATTCGTCCTACTTTCACAGGGTAAGTGCTTCACAAAAGCAAAAGATTGCACTTCAAAAAGAACGAGTCCAGTAGTGACGGGTATAAATTCCCATTCTATTTAACAAAGCCATGGTACTTTACATCACAGAAAACTTATGATATGGTGATGAATTCACACACTTTTTCTTATTCTAGACAGAAACAGTATTGCTGCTTTAGATTCAGGTAAGTGCCAGGTGTGATCATGGATACCTGCTGTTGGCTCAGTATTTTACTTAGGTGGGACACGAAAGCCTGCACTGGAAAATAGCTCATATTTGTGTGTTCTGGCACTGCAGTACTAAATGCCAAGTTGGATTTCCTGGCTGTGTTGAACTTAGTGGACTAGTCTGAAGTGGAGATACAGAGGGACTTCAGCTCCGGCTGAGGTGTGAATGTTGGGTCTATCAGTTTTCTGCATCTCTGGTTTACAGTTCTTGCCTATTATCAGCTGGAAAAACATCTGGAATGGTGCTAACCTATTTTCCTCATAAGATTCTTAGTTTACAAAGCATTTTCTGATGCAGTAGTAATTCAAGTGGACCTAGTTAACTTGTATCGGCAGTGAACCAAATATGTCAGCCTTTGTAGATCAAAATCAGAGGCAGCTCTAGGCATCAACAGACCTGCATTACCCAGTCTGTTACAGATACTGGGCCAGAATCTGTCTCTGAAGGCTTTGAAGGGTGTGTCAACCCAGCATGGCTAGAAGAACTGGGCATGCTTCAAGTTCATGTTTTGTGCTCTTGGTGATTAGCCCAGTGTAGGCCCTGTCCCCTGGTTTAATGTTAGGACTTAGCTGGCAGCGCCTGCATATGGGCCAGGTCTCCCAGTCTTCAGGCACAGTCGTTACAAATCAGTAATTTTCAGTTGATTTTCAACTTATATACAGGCAAACTGACCTTATTTGAAGGCCAGAACATTGGCTTTTTTCCTGGTAAAGTTTAGCTGGAATTCAAGCAGACAGCCACATGTAAGCCTTCTTGGCTGCATAGGCTTCTGCTGCTTACCTGAGATGTGTTAAATGATCAAATATGTGCTCTTTTCTCACTACTGTCTGCCAAAGCAATGTGAACCATACAACCTCAATAAAGCAGTATTTCTGTGTTCTAGATCCTGCAGACCAACTGCAGTTGTGAGGGACTAATGTCAGGCAAAAACCAGACATGGCTTAAACTGGCTACCCTGTGAGTAGCTCAAACATCCCACAGGCTGCTTCAAATTTTTTGTCTGCCTCTGTGCAGGATATTAAGGTGCAGGAACTGGGTGTGTTTCCATTGATAAGAAAGCCAAATGTCTCTTTGGCTCTCCCTGGGATCCTTCCTGCACTTTTCCTGGAGCACTTTATACTCATGGATTTTTGGTATTTAGCTGTAATTGCCAGAAAGCATTGAAAAGTAGTTTATGGCACAGAATTGATAGTATTGTAGAGGAGGGAATATGGAGTGGGTACTGTGAACACCCTTCTATAGATTAAATCTGTTGTGTAACTACTAGTGGTTGTAGAAGGCTGTGCATTCCCTTCCTGTCCTCTAGTTCCGTGTGCTGGGCTTCACCAGGGGTTGCAGGACTGGGCTTGGGCAGAAAGGCTTATGTTTTGTGGTGTGCTGGAGAGTACAGCAAAGCAAATGGTGGAGGTCTGTGACCTGCAGACCAGTATCCTCCTAGAAAAGTGTTTCAAAAGAGCAGTTCTCCTGGTGGCCTATGAAAGATTTCTTTGCACCCAGTTAGTGGTCAAGGTGTGCCTGTGCACTATGTGAGTAGCAATCCAGGTCGCTCAGTACAGAGAGTGACTAAAAGTGTTGTTGCCAAATCCACCGAATCCTGAGCAGAAGCGGGCCAGTGGAAGGGGAACAAAGCAGAGGTGATGATACTCCCTACTTACTTTTGTGCCTGGGTCACGTGTTAATTGCAGCTTTAAATGTGTAATACTGACAGGCAGAGGAGGTGCTGTAAAGACCCCTGCATCCAAGCCTGTAAGTGAAGGTGTGCTTTGAGTACATGAGCATGCATGTGTGGTCCTCAGCAGCCAGGCAGTCCTCTAAGGCTGTCCATAAAGGGCAGGTTTTCTCATAGCTGCGGATATGCTATTAGCTTGTCAAGTTCCTCACACTGATTGTGTCTGGGAGTCTGCTGTTTGCCAGCCAGATGTGCAGGCAGCTGGAATGTGTAAGTGTCAGGGTGCTCCAACCAGCACGAAGCACTGGGCAGGGCAGGGAGGCTCTGCTGTCGGATCAGCTGGGCACCTCTCTATGAAGGAGCATCTGTAGAGGTTATGTTGGGGAATTACAGCAGTCTCTAGCAAAAGTTAATGAGCCCATGCTGACTGTACACTCTGCCTGCATGCTGACTCGAGGTTCAATTCATAGGGTTTTGTAGGCGTCTGTTCTTGTTCTTTGCTTCCCTGTACTGGCATTAAGAAGCACTGTTGTCCTGTTGTGATACTACAGTGTAATTATTTGTAGAACTCAGTGTAATGGGTTCAGTTGTTTTTGTTAGTCATGTAGGGATTTTTTTTGTAACACAGACCTATATTATTAAATACAAGTTTTTAATCTGCAAGTCATTGTAATAATGGAATTTACTTTTCAATGAGACTTCAAGGCCACAAGTGTTCATTAACTAAAAGCTCACATCCAGAATTGGCATTTATCATCAAGTCTTACTCCAGTGTATGACTGGTCACAGCATTTCCTGAGGAAGTCTTATGGTTCTAGCACATTCGGGAACCTTTTCACTGAAATTTGCAATCAGGCATGCAACTCTGAATCATAGGGCCAGGATACTGGTATGTGGGATACTTGAATCAAAAGCATGTGTGTTCCCACAGATGTTGGAGGGGATGTTTCTCACTGTGTGTTTGGATTGGCTGGTAGCTGTCTTGTTAATAGTGAGCCCGTCAACAGAGTGTATTCAAGTACATAAATCAGAATTAATTTGATACGGATTAACTAAATGCCGGTGTAAATGCTTACTCAGAATAAAAATGCTAAAACTCAAATGTAAATAAAGCAATGCCAAATTAATTATGGAAAAAAGGTTTAATGAAGTTTAGCTAATATGCTATAAACTCACCTTTCCATTTCATTGAGTCTCCTGGAAGTTTGTGTGTATCCAAGCCTGTACCATGCTATTATTAATAGCCACCAGAGAGATGAATGTGGTTTTTAACCCTTTATCCTTATACTGTCACAAGGTGCATACCGAATGTGTCCAATTCGCAACAGTGTTGGAGGTCAGGTGGTTACAGGACCTGAAGGCTGGCTCAACAACAATTTTCCATTCACTTTATCCAAACATGAATAGCTGCAGGGTCCTTCTCAGTCACTTACTTTCAAGGAAATGGACATTTCTTCCTTGCCTGTGAAGCTTGTAACATTTTCTCCTACAAGTGGTGATGTTGACTGGACTTCAAAAGTTTTCCTAATTGGCAGCAGGCTTTTCACCATTATAAAAGCAAACATGGAAAGAATTTTTTTGTTGTTGTTGTTTAAAAGTATTGTATGTTTCAGCCTCTTTCAGAGGGGTCTCTAAATCAGCTTTCAAACCTATGATTTTTTCCTTGTTCTCGGCTGTTCTTGCTCTTGGAATTTTTGGGCAGGAAGGAATAAAATTGTCCTGTGGGTATTGCATTCTTTTGTGCCTTGGAGCTCTGAGGTAAGAGACAGTGAGTCTAAATCAGAGCTTACTGAGACCCATGAGACTCAGCTGGTGTGCATGGGGTAAGAAGGCAGTGGTGGGGAGTGCTGTGGGGGGCTGTAGGATTACATGGGGTCAAAGACAGAGTGCAGCCTCTGCCTTTCCCTGTCTTACTGTCTCTTCTATTCTGACACAGTTTTTCCCTTTCAACTTTTTTTTTTTTTTTTTTTTTCCCCCTCCCGTTAATGCCCAGTTACGACATCGCTGCTGTGTACTGTCACTGCTGCTGCACAAAGAGAGCTCCTAGGCTTTTCTGAAGGAAGATGGCTTTCTGGACGCAGCTGGGATTGCTGCTATGGAAGAACTTCACCTACAGAAGAAGACAGACTGTAAGTATTGACCAAAGGGTTTTTTGAGGTCTAAGTTACATCCTCGTCTGCCCCTAATGGCAGAAGTGGAGGAGGCAGCAGCGAGTGTCTTCAATCTTTATATTCAGGGAGAGAAAACCAAGTCTGCTGTGTAACTTTACAACGGGAGGTGTAGTTTTAAGTGGCTGGCATGAGACATGTTCTTACACTGACGTGGAGACAAATCCAGGCAACTGATGTTTTTCTACCAAGGTGCGTTCTGGTTAGTTTAAGGGCTGGCCTCACTATCTGTTAGCAGTATGGGAATGTACCCGGTCAGATAAACAGTAATCAAAAAGAGTTTCTTATCACGCTGAAGAAAGCGGAGGAGCATGAGTCCAGTATGGTGTTCTTAAAATTCTTCTGCTTCTGCATTAATGAGATCTCGTAGGATGCTGTAACTCCTGCAGACAGCTAAAACCAAGAATGTGCTATTTACCCCCTCAGGGATTTAAGGGATACCTGTGTTGGACAAGGGCATGTCCTATACAGCAGGCCTGTGCAGAGGATCTGTCCTGTTAGATCTGACCTTGACGAGGTATGAGTAGGGAACGTGAAAGGAACATGAGTTACTGAGGTGGTAAGTGGAAAGCGGTCTCTACGATAAGCTTTTTCTGCACTCTGGAAATGATAGTGTTCTTTGCCAGCTGGTTGGCGCTGGGTTGTTTTTGAAACTCGGAGTCACAAGGGAGGGGAGGCTATCATAATCACCACTGGAGATGGAGGCAGTCTCTGAAGTCTTTCCTCAGGTGTCTGAGGCTTGTTTTCATTGGAATTCTGTCCAATGAATTTGGAGCTGGAATTGGTCCACTCTTAAATAAAACCAGACAAAGGGGACTAGTGACATTTTGACTTATCCTGTATACCTCTGTGGTTACAGAGCTGCCAGTGGTGGCAGGAATTTCTGAGTAATTTACATGTTTTTTTCCTTGCCCCGGGAGCCTTGATCTCCCAGGACAGGACTTCCCAGCTGAGAGGCTGTGGACTGTATAAGGTACAAGGAGTGAGGCTGTCTGCTCTCTAGATGTATGTGCCAGTATCCTGACCTTGTGAATAGCCTCATAATTTAGAAGAATGTTCCAACACAGCTGAGGAAGGCAGTCTCAAAACTGGCTACAGCTCCTAAAAAGCAAAACAGTTATCAGATATTGCCCATGTAACCTAGGCTTTTTTCACTGAGAACAGTTTCTTCCTCACTTGTCACTAGAGATCTTACTCTTGCCCTCTCCCAAACTGCCTTTAGCAACTAGAGGAACTCAAGGATATGAATGGATCCTCTGGAGCAGTGCTTAAACTGGCTAAGCCAGGAGATTTCAGAAGAGCTGGGTTTTACACTGAGGCTGATGGCTTTTATTTTGTAAGGGTCTTCTGAAAGTAACACATCAGGTTTGAAGCTTACTTGAAGAGGTCTGACTCTAGCATGCATGTCCTGTCAAGGTGGTTGTAGGCTAGCTTACTGGGCAGCAGAAGTGCATTTGTATCCTTTGGTGATACCACAGAAATGTGGTAGGCTAAGTGTGTGTTATTGAAGACCTTCCTGCTTGTAGTTTTGCAGTGATCTTAGATCTGCTCAGCTATTTTTTGGTACCTTCTGGCAGCTTCTGTATTGGTTTTCCATCAAGTAGTCCAAAGGATATGAAACTGCTCAGAGTCACCATTCCACATGGAGAGTCAATTTACAATGAAGGCCTGACACAACTAGTTTTCGTGAGGTACCTGTATGCGTGGGGTTTTTCTCTTCAAAGTTCTCATTTGGGCTTTACCTGAAGATACCAGGAGGGGAATGCCACTTAACAAAAAATGGCAGAAAAGCAGTGGAACATCTCTTTTCCTCCTGTTATCATGGCTGCACAGTCATTCATCTGTTTGCTTTGCTGTTAGGAGACCAGTGTCCTTGACCGGGGTGTGCTAGTGATGGCACTATCCCATTTGTACTTACTGAAAATTTAGCCCAGAAAGAGTTTGATCCTTACCCTTCTTCCCACAAGAAGTGGGAGCTAGCCTTTGCTTCCCACTGAACCCTCTCCTTGGCTGCTGTGAGTTTGGGCTGCATTGCGAAAGCTGGGTTCAAAGCTCAGCCTGACGTGTGCAATTCAAGCATAACTTTGTACTGGATAACTTCCAACAGCACCAGAGTTGGGAGGGAAGGAGTTTACAGGGGGAGAAGAGGAAAAAAATCATGTTCAGGGGTCACTGTGTAAAAACACCTCTGTCATGCGTATGAGGAGACACCTCAGAGTTGTATGGAGAGACTGGTCAGCTGTTGGTAGCTCCCTGCATTGAATCTGAACCATAAAGGTTGGCATGGGTGGTTGACAGTAAGATGAGGTGATAGTTTGGTTAGCTCTTGCTCAACAGATTTCCTGTTGACATAGTACAGATACCAATATTTAATGGTATCCTTCATCGTCAGCCAACTGGTATAAACTGGGCATGCTTTAGAGACTGGCCTCAGTAAAATTTGGAGTAGCATGTTGTTGGCCAAGTGCTGCCTCTGAGTTTACCTGCTGTCTGCAGATGGAATGTTCCTCCTTCAACTCCAGATAGACCTCCAGGTTAGACATTCGAAGATTCATTTCACTGTTTACCAGGCTAGTCTAGTTGTTGCCCCACAAAAGTGGGTTAGGAGGCTTAATTTTTCAGTATCCCTTTACTATGAAACTGAGTGAGACGTGTCCTTTTTAGTATCTGTGTCATCCTGTGCAAAGGCCACAGTGGACAAAAAGCGCTGTCATAGGAAGATCAGGAAGCGGTAGGGGAAGAAATCTACTGACCTTTAGGAGCAAAAGGAAGAGAATTCAGTTTTTGTTGAACAGCACAAGAGGCTGGCCCAAACTTTCTATTGAAATACTACTGATGCATTGAGCCTGACCCCATGCAAACCTGTGGTGCAGCAGTTGCCAGCTGTCTCTTATTAGTAGCACTTCAGTGGCTGCCATGATGCAGCAGTCTTCAGCTGTGAAGGTGCAACTCAGTCAGTCCAAGCCGTATCCCTTGTTTCTCAGTCCTTCCCAAGCCTGTCAGTCTGCGATAGAAGTGGTGTGTGCAAGAGGCATACAGCCCTATACATGCAGCCCACACGTGGTTACCATTGTGATGGTGTAATTAACCATAATCAGGTATGCAAAGGAGGAGGGATATGTGCAGGTGGCCAGGCTCCCCCTTCATCAACAAGGCCATTCAAGCACTACTGTCCAGGGCTGCAAGAGGCTATCTGGCCACCTTGGTCACCATGAGAAGCTTCCACAAGCCCAGCTGACACTGCTGTTACCCAAACAGTGCTGTAGTGGCAGACACTTGGGGTGCATGCTCCTTGCCTACAGCCATGGTTGCAGAGGTTGATGTGCATGGTTGATGTGTGTGACAGAGCATGGTTATTGATGCTGGGGGGGGGAATGGGTTGTCCTGGTTTCACAGCCACCTTTCTGTCAAGAGGAGGAAAAGTCCTGCTATGCCATCCCGTGAACAGCTGTGAGGGAATCCTGAAAAGGGAAGGAGCAGACAATCTGTTGGTGTCCTAGCTCTGAGCATCTCTGACCCCTAGGATCCAGACTGCTATTTAATATAGAAGGAAGCAGGCTGTCACTGTTAATGGCTGTGTGTACGCTGACACTGCATTGTTTATTGTGAAAACAGAGACCAACGATACTCAGACATCTTCTTGGCATCTTTGTTAGCGTGGTCTCAGTGGAGTTTCTTACGTAGCAGTCACACAGTATGTGCAAGAAAATAATGGGTGGGAGACAATGTTCCAAAGTCATGCTGCAGAGGCTGGCACTCTTACTAGGAGCTCCTGGGAGACTCTGGTGCTCATTTTTTGCACTTTGGGTAGCTTTGCTGTTTGGTTGGATGTTAGCTGAAGGGTATCTTGTGAAGAGCCATCCTAGATGGTTTCTCTGCTGGATCAAAAGGCATTTGTTTTAATGCACTGCTTTTACAGTGTGAGGTTATTCTGAGGTGCAGGAGTTACCTGGAAGTCTGATGTAAAAGTTTGCATGGAGTGCCTTGTGCTGAGTGTCAAGAGCCCAGTTTTAGTTGTTAATGGTGTAACATGGGAAAACACATTTCCATGGAGGAATTCTGTCTCCTGCTGGGGTGCAGGTCTTATCGTATCTGGCCTGTAATAAGAATGATGTAGAAATCTTATTAGAAAAGGCGGGGTTTTCCAGGAAAGAAGGCAAAAGATTTCCTTTTTTTGACCAAGAAAACACTCTGGTTTGTCCCTCCCAAAGGAGGGGAAATGTAAGAAGTAGCTGCGTAAAAAGCTTCCAGTTTCTCCTTGTCTCATGACTTACCTAAAATGCATGTTTAGGCAGCCTTTCTGGAGTGGGAAAGGAGGGGTGTGGCTGGTGAAGCTCAAGCCTGGGAAACCTCAGCTTGTGTCTCAGAAGCTCTAGGCTCAAGTGTTGCTTTGCCCACATTTCTGTGGGACGTGGCACATATCACTGAATTTTTCTGTGCTTCAATTAGCTGCCTAAAAATGCTCTGTATTTCATCGCAGACCTTTCTTACATTCTTGGCTAGTCCCTCTAAATAACTGAGTTCTTTACATCTTTACCTGATGCTCAGTAGGTGTCCTGAGCCAATGGGTGACTACCTTTGGGAACAAACATAAATTAGAACAAAGCAGTAACAAGGTATGAGCTTAATCTTAGTAGGTCTGTTTTCCTCATTCCAGCATACTTCTGCAGCACTGAAATGCAAGGATTGGCGTAGCCATGCATGGGTGCAATTTCCATGCCTGATGTTTTAGGGTAAAAGCTCAATGGTTTACTGTACAAGTGGGATGCAAGTGCTTCCCACTACCTCTGAAATATCCAGCTTATTGCTGGTAATATTCAATGGGAGGTTTCCTCAGTTGGGGACAAAAAGAACTGTAAAAAGACAAAAATACCCCTTAAGCACATCCAGTTTAGTCCCATAACTGGCATATATTGATGAGAAAAGCCTCTAATTCTTTGCAGATTATCCTGTGAAGCTGGAGGAACAAACTTCTTGGTTCTGGAATGCATAGGGAAAGCCAAGTAAGGCAGTCCTTGCGAAACTGTCCTGTCTTACAAGTGGATGGTCCTGGAACCTCTGGTCTGTGCTGTATTTTGAATATGACGTCTTAATACTTTGTCTTTATTATTTCCAGTTCCAGCTGCTGATCGAAGTTGCCTGGCCTTTGTTTATCTTCTTCATCCTGATCTCTGTAAGACTTTCATATCCGCCCTACGAGCAGCATGAATGTAAGTACCAAAGACAGCAGCTGCATCCAGAATGGTTGTTGCTTCACGATTAGAAGGTAATAATGCAGCTGGCAAAACACAGGGGCAGCAGTTGCATACTTCAGTCAGAAATCTGCAGGGAAGTTTTAATGGTCCTTTTCCTTCAACCTTAGGGGCTGACTGCAGTTGTTCTGACATGTTAATATTGCTGCCACACTGTACATTGCTGTTGTTTTTCTTGCTGTTTCTCTCTCTCTTTTTTTTTTTTTTTGCATTTATAATGTATTAGCTGAGAATTTGGTGGGGAACTGTGACAAGTCTGCAAAACCCATACAGAACCCAAGTAATTTCTCATTGTTGATCTGTATGTGACTTAGCATAAAAAGAAAGCAGTGTTCAGATCTGTAAGAAAGCCATCTCATTTTCAGGCAGTAATGTGGGTTAATGTATCACATTAAAGAGCACAAAAGCAATTCCATTCTTTCTAACCATTAGACTGTTAGCTCTTTTCAGTAGATTCAGCAGTCATACATTTGTGAGGAAAAAGTATTCTACTCTTCTCTTTCCATCTTCACAAGAAAAGCGTATCTCTGCTTTTCTTTCAAAGAAAGCTTATTCTTGCTCTGCAAATGACAATCTTTAGATTTGTGGCTGCCATTTGATTTAGGAAGCATGACTTGTTTATTAGCAACATCCTTTGCTTTACTGATTGGTGACAGCCTCTTACTGCAATTAGCTGACTATGGAAGAGCTCTTTGTTTATCTTTCCTTTGCCTGATTACAATAAAGTAAGGTTTAAGGGTCAGCACAACATGATTCTGGAGGTCACCCTGGAGTGTTTTGTTCTTAAAATGTGTAACGAAATAGCCCTTCAGCACTTACTCTGTAGTTCTTTGCAGTGACTGGGGCATTTTATACTGCTTGCTAGGCTTTCAAGCTTGCAAGGGCCCTTTCAAAACGGAACTGTTAATGTTTGCAGTTTCCCGTTATACTTTACAATGCTGGTCCCATGTACTGCCTAACAGGGTAATAGAAGCTTCCCTAAATTAAATCTCATATTTAGCTGCATGACACTTGAATTGCCTTTTTGGATGGAATGCTTTGGTAGCATTAAGAGAGATACCTGTAATATGGACATGAAGCTGAAGAGAATAAAAAAGCAGTCTTCTCAGCTGGTATAAATAACTAGCAGCCTCAATGGTAATTTGTCTTAGCTGGGCAGTGTTAGTATATAAACTCAAACACAGCAAGAGCTGCCTTTTCATAGAGCTGTTTAGAGCTGGCTTGTTAGTCATTAGCTGCCTTGTAAATCCTTTGCTCTGGCACCCTGGTGTCACAAGCAGAGTTTTGAGTCTTTCCCCTGCAGCCCTTTTCCTTCCCATGCTGAGTGATGATGTTTTGCCTGCCTTATCCCTGTGTTGTCATCAGGAATTGTAAAGTATAGGGCATCTGGTAACTCTTTAATTCACTTTTTATGGATAACTCCTCTCAATTTTTCTAAAAGCTTCTGGGAACCTAAGTTTGGATTGATTTCGTCGAACATTCTTACACTGATGGATATGGTTGTGTTATAGTGAAACACTTTTTTTTTTTCCTGAACTGTGAGCAGAGATAGAAAGAAAGAAGCCTTGAGTTCATGTTGAATTCTGTGGCAGCCCTCTGGATGCCTTAAGGGAAGCAGGATTGTTATCTATAGTGGCAGTAGCATATGCTGTTTTGAAATCACTTGCAGATAATGCCTGATGGTAGCAGTAACAGAGCTGCATGCAAGTGCTTTGTAGCTTCCAGGTAGCCTCAGTATTTTAATAGTATAGTCTTTTCAACAAACAGATTTTCAGTTCTCTTCCTGTTGGAGGAGAATAATCAAGGATTTTGTTTCTGTGGTTAGACTTTCTAGTCAGGATCTCTTATTTATAGCAGCTTTGTCTAGTGTGAAGAGCGTTTTTCTACAAACGTAAGGAAAAATTTTGCTAGCTCTTGAGTAATAGTTACATGGCTTTCACTAGACCAGCCAGAGAAGGCATCTTCAATGCTGTTGAGCAAGATTGGTGGCTTTGGTCTTGTACAGCTTGGCTTTTCTGTTCCTGTGACCCTCTGAGGTGTTCAAAATGCCCTTCATTTGGGGGGGAAAAAAACCTGACAAAATGTGACTTTACTGGAAAACTAGATGTTTGCAGCAATGTCACTTAAAATAGTTACTGTTTTCTGTGCAACTCGCCGAACTTAAAACCGGCAGATTCTTGCTTTATTCCTCAAGAAATGGCTGTTACATGCATCACTGTATGTAAAAAGTCACCATGAGTTCTTATGAGCCCTTCCTCTTTTCATATGACTTTTAATAGTTTCACTGAGGTCTTAGCAATGTACAATAAACGGCAGGAGGAACGGGAAGGTGATTCTCTGGGAAACTTTACAAAAGGAATCTGAAAGTCTTAGCATTTTTCCTCTTTCTTCCACCTCCCAAGCCCTTCCCGCAGCCAAGAACAAAAGTACAAAATGAAACAAAAGCCAGAGAGCTCAGGTAAATAGCTTTTATATTTTTAACAGAAGTGGGAACAAAGAGTCCCCTGGGTATTGGAAACAATGAACCTTTGGTTCCTTCACCTTTCTCCTGGACAGAGTCCTTGGCTTTCTCCAGGGAGGACTGATAACCTCCCCATTTTCCTTCAGATACCTACATTAACCAGCCTTGCTTTAATTCATCAGCTTTGTCTTCTCTCTTTCCTGGAGCTTTGGTATCTCCATTTTGCTGTAGAGGTAGGGAGACAGCCCCTGTGTGATTGCAGGCACACTGTGAAGATGAGGTGGGCACCAGAGGAGACACTGCATCTCATGGTCAAAGCCTTGAGTACCTATAAGAGATACTGCAAAAGGGACATAACCTTCCTCTGTGCTCCCCTCCTTTGTGTCAGGGTGAGAAAGTGAGTTTGTTGGCAGAAAGTAGTCTGACATGTCGTTTAAGGTGCAGGATTATCGATCTACCCCTGTCACTGGAGGATAAAGGATTCTCAACTGCCTGAGTGGTCTAAAAGTGAAGATCTGCCACAAGGAGTTTGTTACTACTTTTAACTCTTGACTGGATAAACAGCTGTAAACTCCAGGCTACAATTTAAGTAGGTCTTCAGTACCAGGTGTTAGACTTAGCAAAAAGATTTGAGATACATCAGGCAGGTGCCTACTTGCTTTAGGAACTCTCGAGTTTTAAGACTGTCTGGAAATAAAGCCAGTAAGGGACAGCAATGACATATTTACCTTAGGGAGACCAGTGTAGGCACCCACCCCACAACTGCTGACCCTTTGCTTTCCCTTGTTGTTCAACAGTGTGCGTAATTGAGGTGAGCAAACCTTCAAAACCAAAAGGACAGAACAGAAATACTGCGTTTGGAACCTAGACCCTGACTGGGGCTGTCTGTGTGGCTTCAAGCCAAATCCTTGTGCTAGTTAAGCGTGCCAGTCCAGAGGAGCATGGCTGGTTGTGTATGCATGTGCTCACCACTGCCAGACTTTGGCATTGCCTGCTGTTGGGCATTCCTCAGCAAGAAGTACTGTATCCCTGACAGCATGGCCAAAACTGATAAGTCAAAGACTAAAGTAGCAAAGAGCTTCTCCTACAGGCTTAACAAGGTGGAGTTTTCCAGTGGAGAAGGCTAGAGCTGTGTGGGGAACTTAACAAGAGCTCAGCCCTTCTTAGTGTTGGTCATTCTGCACTCTCATAAGCAATTTGTGACACTACCCAGCGCAGTACCAACTCTTATGTACTCTTATGTAGTAGTGGCTTGTATCCTGTGTTTCTGTCTCCTGACTTGTGTGTTTCTGTTCTAGGTCACTTCCCAAACAAAGCTATGCCTTCAGCAGGAACATTGCCATGGATACAGGGGATCATCTGCAATGCCAACAACCCTTGTTTCCGTTACCCAACTCCTGGGGAATCCCCGGGTATTGTTGGAAACTTCAATGCCTCCATGTGAGTCGGCCTGCTTTTTCCTCATGTCTGTTCTGGAGGGAACATGGGGAAAAGGGGTATTTGGAAGTTGCCAGGTAGTTATTTAACCCTACATTATTGAGGTTTTTGCTGTTTCTGCTGCCACTGACGTACCAAGCTTAGATGGGCTAGCAGAGAGCTGGTAGATGTGTGGTATCCTGAAGTCCAAGCAGCCAAAGCTCTTGAATGAAAAGCTCTGCCTGGTTGAAGACTGAGTCACATTCTGTTACTGGCTGCTCAGAATTTGGCTCTTAAAAAGGTAAGGTGTAAGCTCTTTTTTTTCCAAGAGCGTCATTTCCTGATTAATGAACTTTTGAGGTGGACAGTGCAGGGTGAGAGGCAAGTGAAAAGCAGGTCTGGAGGGTACTCCTGACACTTGTACCTCATTACCAGGTGATGTGTTGCAGAAAGCTCAATTTATGGCCAGCTTCCTTGTACCCTGCACTGCTTGCTGGATTCATGCTGTTAGGCCAGTTAGGCTTAATGCGGAGTAAAATGCATCTCCAACCTGGAGAAGCACTTGAAAAGGAGAAAAATACTTACTGTGCTTCTGTTAGGTTCCTTGGATTGTCCCAGGGTGGTCACTGAAGAAAGGGCTGCTTGTATTAGAAAGGGCAGTGGCATAACTGAAAGATTCTGAAGTTTAGAATTGAGGTGTAAAACTGTGTCTGTGGATGCTGGCTCACAGAGCTGATGACTGCTTCTTGTTTTTGTGTTTACCTGTCGCCAGTGTTTCCCGCCTGTTCTCAGATGCAAAGAGGTTACTCTTGTACAGCCAACAGGACACAAGCATAAAGGATGTCCAGAAGGTCCTGGGAAAACTGCGCAAGTTCGGAAACTCCTCGAGCTCAGGTAACAGCATGGTAGAAAGAGTCACCAACATCTGGTACTTCTGGTCTGATTAATGCTGCATGCATATAAATTTCTGAAATGTACCATAATAACAACACACATAGGTATAATTTGCAGCTCCCCAAACCCTGTCCAATCCTGCAGAAGTACCTTAAGCCCCTTCTGTGTCAGAGCTTTGTGTGCTCTTAAGTTTCTTCAGTGGAAGAGAAAAGGGATGGTCTGTAATGCCAAGAACAGCAGCTGTTTTGGATGTGAAATTACAATCCTGAGCCCGCTGAAGTCAGTTAAAATGCTGACTGTCTCAAAGGAGTCCAAGTAGTGTGTCTTTTTGGAGAAGACTAGTTATTTTGCTGTTTTGTCAGTGAAGCAATGAATGCATTACAGCTACAATTTAGCGCTCTACCCCTGGAGCTCCAGAGGGAAGTGTGCTAGAGGAATGCAGATGAGGAGAAGCTGATGTTGGCCTTCAGTTTACAAACTCAAAGCTGATTATTGTCTGACAATGAAGTCTCTATTTCCGTTCTTGGTTTGTTTTGTTGGGGTTTTTTTTGTTGTTGTTGTTTTTTCTGTATGACTCCGGCAGAGTTCCGAATAGCAAGATCCAAAAGAAAATATTTTGTCTTGGGGGGCTTGCACAGCACTGTTTACCATGAAAAATGAGAATTCTTCCACTTTTAGCTAGTACAAGAAGGTCTGGTGTGCCGCCTTGTCCCATGCAGATGAGTAAGTGATTAGTGTGAGATGACTTGGTTTATGGCAGAGCTGGGACATGGAGCAGCTCTGTCCAGACACAGGAAATGTGGCAGTTCTCTTGTTATTGCCAGGTCCCTCTGACATGGCAACTTGTTAGTTTTTTGGGGTGCTCTTCTCTGAAAGGCTGTTTCTCTTGGCTGCTGTCTTAGTGATGCATATGTATTTTGGAAGTGATGGAAAGTAAGAGTTTAGAAAGAAATGCAGCAGGGAAATAGAGTAAGCAATATGGCCATTGGTTGTCTTCACCTACAGCCTCTATCCAGGCATGTGGTACTCCTTGAATGTAGGTGGCATTTCAGTGTTTTCTGACAGCTATCCCTGGTTTTACAGTTGTGGTTCTTGCTAACTCTGTTCATTTGAATATGGCTCAGGCTGGCTCCAGGAAGAAAAATATCTGATCTGGAGTGGTGAGAATACTTTCATGTCTAATGTTTCCTGAGCACCCTTTTAAAGTAGAGATGGTGTTCTTATATCCTTTCCTGTGTTGCTCAGTAAATTGCAAGTCACTTTGAAATAATCTTTATTATTACTGACAGGTTGGCAGATGTGTGCTGGCTATATGTACAAAACACAAACTGTGCAAGGGATTTGTCTTGTATATATAAACCCTCTAGGGCTGTGCAGAGTCATGATGGGATCAGATCTGCAGGTGATACTGTGGTCTACTGACTCTTTGAGCATGAGTTGATATGTTTACTTAAGTTCAGGGGATGCCCTTCCTTGCTGGGCTCAGTATCAGTACTGCCAGGCTCCCCTCTTTTTGCTCTGAGAACCGGTAAGTGGCACCATCATGCTTTTACCTAAATCAGCTGCAATTTTAAGGGAAGGAGCATACAGAGCAAACCCTTTGTGCAGAGATGGACACATAATAAACACAGTGAAAATGAGCTAAGATTACTATTTCCCAAGAAAAGGCTTAATACTGTTTCTCACAGACCTCTTCAAACCCTTGTTTTGACTTGGCAACCTTGTGGAAAGAAGCTCTCTCTGTGAGAATTGAGGGGTGCTACTGTAACTGGATTTTACGATTCATGCCCACAGTAGTATCTGCAGGTTAAATCTTCTAAAGAGGGTAGATACTAGTGTTTTGTTTTGAAACATACAGTGAACATCGGAGATGGACACTTACGAGAAAACTATCAAAGCAGTAAGCTGAAGCTGTTACTGCTGGGAAGGTTTGAGAGGGAGGAGTGCTTCCAAGAAGCATTTCTCATAGGGAGTATTGTACAAGTCGCAAGTCAGAAGGGTCATGTTTCTTTATACTATAAAGACTGGTGGACTGACAGCAAAAATAAGCCTCAGACCAGTCATCAAAGATCATATTTCTATAATAAAATATTTCAAATGTGTAATAAAAAATATCAAGCTGCTGTGTCATTAGAATGACATAATAAACCCATTGTTGGTAAGGCTTATAGGGAACAAAGCCTGTTTGTTCTTCTCATGATATGCTCATTGACAAAACCTCCAGCTTGGGGGTCTTGGCTGCCCACTTCTTGGCTGCCTGATTCATTCTCTGACAGCATGCATAAATCAGCAGCCTCCAGTCTTACAAGTCCTTGTGTGTTTACGCTTAGCAGTGCTTAGATTCCTGTGCAAGTAAGGGAACTACAGGTCAGCCCTTCAGCTGTAGTTGACAGTGAGGTGTGAGAGATGCTTTCCTCTCTGGGACATTTCCTCCTGTGGCTGGAGGCCTAAGAAGACTAGGATAAGAGATGTAAGCACACCTTCAAACCTGAAAGCAGTGCCTTTCCCCAGTTAGTGGGAGGGCTCATTACCTCATGAGATAATAATTGAAAACACTTGTAATACCTCTGTTTCAGCTCTGGCCTGGACCTGAAGCCATGTGAAAGCCATCAGTGGCGCAGACAGATTCAGCTTTGAGGCTCATTTTCCCCAATGGGAGGGACTGTGTGCTGCCTACTGTGTGATGTGGGCTCTGTTGGAATCTCTTCAGCTCCCTTCATCCCCTCTCACAGTGGTGCGATGTCCTGCTTCCCACTGCT
Source organism: Nycticryphes semicollaris (assembly GCA_013400055.1). Classification (NCBI taxonomy): domain Eukaryota; kingdom Metazoa; phylum Chordata; class Aves; order Charadriiformes; family Rostratulidae; genus Nycticryphes; species Nycticryphes semicollaris. The sequence goes on along the minus strand of VXBJ01003247.1, from coordinate 267,841 downwards.
GGCTGATGGCTTTGAAACAGGCTTCAGGAGATGGTCTTCCAATTGCTAGTATACAAGTTGAAGCTGTGGTATAGATTTTGTTCTAATGCTAGTCATGCAGAGCATGTATGTCTGTATTTGGCTTTAGATGTTTGAATCTGTTTAGAGAGCATCTGCCACGAAATCCTTTCACTTCAGTCTTCTTTAACCCTCACAAACTAACGTTCAAGGTGTGACTGTTAGCATTGTCTGATCTGGAATTCTGGTTCGAGAGACACAGGACTAGCTTGTCTTCTAATGCTTGGGAAGACTGCACTTTTAGAAGACTAGTGTTTGAATTCATGAAAATATTTTACTTTATAGCCAGATGTGCTATGTGGGATTACAGGTCTCAGTGTTTTTGAGCCTTGCCAGGTGCAGGGATTAGGAGAGAGATCTGGGCACCTGACCTGAGCTGGCTAACCATGGCTAACCATAAACTGTCTTTCATACCATGAAAGTCACATTCAGTATAAATTCGAAAAGCTTGTGTAGTTCTCACTTCCTTGATGGCTATGATCCGGAGAACTTTTTGCCCAGTGTCAGACCCCTGAGCCCTTCCCTTCCTCCCGAAGCTGTGCTGCATGCAGTGTCCAGTATTTGCTGTCCATTGCTGGGAGTGCACAGCTTTCCACTGATAGAATGGGCTGAGTTATAATCCTTGTATATTTTATATTGATATTGGGAACAATACTGGTTCTTTAGCATTATGGTTAGTTATTTAGTCTTATCCTATTAAATCTATTTCTGTTTCAACCGTTGTTTCCTTGTTCTCTCTGCTTTCCGTTCCTGGATGGAAAGGGGTCATTGGGTGATAGAATGATTGTCTAAATAGTAAATTGTTAGGGTTTTTCAAACCATAACAGACATGTGCAGAATCCCAGTGAAAGGGGACTGGGTTAAGATGGCAGGGTACTTGTATAGATGCCTGCAAGTCAGTGTCTTGGTTAAAGACAAGGTGGGACATGAAGATTTTGTTCAAGCAGTGCTGTGCTCTCATGCCAACAGGCTTTCTATCTCAGGCACTTCTTGGTGAGGTGGGAAGTAACCACTCATAATAGGGCTGTTTGTCCAGAAGTATGAGGAGTGGTTCCTGCTCTCCGCTGCTCTGAGCTCCAGGAGAACTTTCTGGTGCACAGAGAGGAAGATGTAATCAGTAGGGAACATCCCACACTTGATTTGTGTAGCACCTCTTCTGGTCAAGCTGAAGTACTAACTTTGTCTTGCTAGCAGTAGGGTGAGGGAGCTGAGCATAGGGTGCTGTTGCTCCATAGACAGCAAGCCCTGGGCAGTGAAATCTACGTGCAGGCACACACATACCGTAATATAATCAATTTTGCAGGCAGGTGCCAGGTGCCCTCTCCTACCAGCCTTGTTACATCTCTGTCCAGCAATGTCACCAAGGTCTTCAACGCTCATGATAAGGCAGAGTGCAAATCGGAACATGGAGTCAAAGACCTTGGTGACAGCACTTCCCAAGAGCATGATATGACTGCTGTGATTGCCACTTGCAGTAGTTTTGGCTCACAGCTTGCAGACACTGGATTTGCAACTGGCTTCAATGCCATTTGAGGAGAGGATAAAGCTTTTGCAAAAAAATAAGCTTTCCTTCTGTTTTGAATAGTGGAGATGCTCTTGGCTCTGAGGAACTCTCAGATACGTTGTTTTGCAGTGCCATGGGGCACTAAATCAACAGCTAACATCTAAGCTGGCACCTTTGATTGTTGCTAACAGCTGCACATATAAGCCATTCTAGTTGGTATTTACTTCATTGCTCTTAGTTTTCAGTGATCCCACAGGGCATGTTTCTATTTTTCTTGAAACCCTCCCAATTAAACAAATATAGAGCCATGAAATAGGCAGAGGGAAACAAACACCGCCTAAGAAATTGCATCAGATGTCAAGCTATTATTCCACGTGCCCTGCCTTTCCCAGTTGTTTTTGGACTAATACTGCTCGTGGTGTAGCTGGGTGGCATCCTCTGCCGATGCTGTCTGCTGTACAGATGTTGGGACTGAAGGAGTTTGCAGCCTGTCTGGTCAGTGCTAATAGTGCTATTTTATTTAACAGGTAAAGGATGATGGAGGGCTTGGGCTTAAGAGCAGCCTTGGGAGAGGTTTTCTGGTGGTGTGTGTCCTGCTGTATGATTATAAGGGTGCTTGGGAAAACAGGATGTTGTACATTATCTGCTAGGTGATATTGAGGTGATAGCTTACTCCATCCTCCATGTCTTCTCCCTAACAAAAATGACCCCACGCCCTCAAGCTAAACATTCAAATTGGTTCTTACGCCTGTCTACCTCTCCCTAATTAAGCTGGTTTCCTCCCTGGCCTCCCTTAGGGAGGAACCTAGCAGAAACCAGCCAGGCTAGAACAAGGACTAACAAACTGTCCGTCCAGGTGGCCTTCACCCCTGGGAAACAGCTGCAGATACCAAATGCAGCAGGGTGGCATTTCCCATCATTGCTCATAAATGTACAACTGGGTTTTCTGGTACTGTGCTCCACAGTGACATGCAGATCTTTGCCTTTCCTTTAGGACAGGGAAATCATTGCCAAAAATGCTGCCCTGTGGTATCAGTAGAGAGATCTTGATTTGTGTGGGCGAGTAGAAAGGCTGCTTTACCTCTGTTTTCAGTACAAATTAATTTGTGTTAGCCCTCAGCAAGAACTCTTCAGCAGGTTCCTGGCTGCTGACACCTCTGAGCCCAAATCATCCAGCCAGGAAGGGGAGCCCAGTACTGTGTGGAATCTGTGATTTTTGCATTGGTCAGAGGCAATCTGTTGGGATGGAGCAAGTGAATAAGCTATCAATACTGGGTACTTGAGTTACAGAAGGGGTTTTGTAGTGTGCCATGTTGATTGGGCAGTTTAGAGATTTGAATACGGATAGCTTTTTTCCCACATTCGCCTAATTATTTTTTTCTTCAAATCACTGGGTCACTGAGCAGGCACTGACTTGAGTGCCCTTAGATAATTCCTTTTTTTATCTAAGGCATGTAAGTAGTGCAGGCAACAGAAGATCCTCTGGAAAAACTTTTCCAAAAATGTTCTTGAACAGGTGCTTTAAGTCCCTGTGTGAATCCAGTGGGTCTGTTGTTTTTCTGTCCAAAACTGAAACTGGGAGGCTGACTGTAAAGAGATATGCAAAGGTAGAGAAGACTTCTTATAGTAGAGTGGGTCCCCAGTTGTATGTTGGGCAGTTAGCTATGCAGCTCTTAAGTGAGGTGGTATGATATTTGCTGAATTACACACTTGCATGTTTACCACTTTCAAAGGCTTTTTTTTTTTCAGTATCTTGAAGCCAAAGATGAGATTAAAGTAGTAAGATGATGTTGATAGAGGTTTAGGTACAAAGGTCTACTCTAGCAGTGAATCTGTTACCTCTAGGATCATACTTGTTTCCCATGGGGTTGTCCATGAACTTTCAGTGGTTTTGTTGTCCGTAACAGCATTACATAACTTTGCTTAGAGGTTGAAATAAGGTAACAGATACAGCACAATGTGCATTGCTGTTTTCTGATTCTGCAGAACTGGGCTTTTGGTCTGAAGTTCCCTTGTGCTGAGGTACTTTTGAAGTGAGAGGTTTAGAATAATGCCAGCTTGGATTCTAGGTGGGTGTGTAGGGGTGTGGGAGGGAAAGACTGAAATCCCTCTGGAAGTGAAAAAACCCATGCAGTGTTATGTTAAATCTGGCTCTGCTGTAGTGTCTGCTTGATACTAGGTGACACAAGCTTGAGAGAAACATTTCTGAGAATCCTGTCCCAAAAGACTTTATGAACCCTGTTAAAAACACAGGAGGAGAACCACAAGCATTTTAGCATTGGCCTTCACTGGTGAGGGGTTGCACTGGAAATTTTGTTAAATTTAAGACCAGCTAACCTGATGGTGCCAGCTAATGGTCTGACTGCATCCAGGGAATCTAACAGTGCCCTTATCTACAATTAGCAACATAGCTATTCCAACAGACACCATATCACTGTACCTCAAAGGCACCATCTCTCTCTTACTGTTAACTTTTCTAAATAAAGAAAACTAAAATTACTTATTGTGCTTGTCACAGTATAAGTAATATTGGCATGTGCTGCAGAAGCAGGACAGTATTAAAAAGTTCTGGGTGCTTGCTTTAGTCTCCTAAAACTCTTCAACATGGTTTGTCAATGCTGACTCTTAATTTGAACAAGCGAATAAAATGCAGTGTTAAGTAAACAATTACACCTTTAATATTCTACTACCATCTCTCTCTTTTTGTATGTAACTCTAAGTACAGCTTGCTAATACCAGCAGTATGTTGCCGAAAACTTACGCTTGGTGATAATGTCGATTTGCATTTATTTTGTGTTGTCCACTCTTACACAATTTCTATGTTTGTTCTCAGTCTTGAGATTTCTAATCTCAATCTCAATAAATTGCCTGATCTGTTGAAGATTTGCATTTTGTTTATTTAAGCTACAGGTTTATTAAGCTACAGAGGTAGGTTGAGAGAGCGGGATTGAGAATTTTCACATTGGGTTTGGTGTTTATTGCCCACTAGGAAATCTGTACGACTGTCATCTGGTGAAAAGTTCAGCTTTCTCAGGGGATTTCAAGGGGGGTGAGCTCTCATAAGAGTGGTGGTTATGAAATTGCCACAGTTGGAAAATGCCCTGTCCACTTCTGTGTCTGACTTGATACTGAGGCCAGAGTGCCTAGTTTGGATCTGACTTCCTGTATTTCTCCAGTTAATATTCAGCTTTGGAGCTTTCTCTAGTAGTATTTTTAATCTTCATTGTGCGTTCAGAACACTTACCTAATTTTTAGAGCATTCTTGTGAGCTAAAAAAACAGCTGCCAAGGAACTGGAAACCTTATTCTGAATCACAGTAGGATGTGGCAGTTTTCAATGTAGTCAGGATGCAATAAAAGGTGATTGCTTTGAAATATTGTTGATGTTGAATCAAAGGTCGCTTTTACCTAGGCAAAAGGATAGAGCATTGTTCAACTGAGCTTCTTGAAAATCCACAGAAGTTCAATTTTTGTAGGCAGCCTTTTTCATGGGAAACAGATGCTGTTCTATTTAAATACTTTTGGTCATAAAATAAGTGAGTGTTAATGCCAGGGTCTTGGCTAAAATCAAAGAACATATTCTACCACCTGTCGCTAAATTCTTTGCAGCTTCAACAAACTGCAATATTCTTCACTTCCAACCCTGAGTTTTTTTGATGTTGCTGTGTCTTATCAAGAAGTGGTTATGTCATCTTTGAGATCTGTTTTGAGTTCAGGTTATAGTTTTTTATGCAAAATACGATACAAGCACGTTTAGTTTCCAAAATGCTGGAAAAATCCTTTGAAATTAAATGCAAAAGCTGCAGAATAAAATATACAGTTTTTTATGTATTGACTAAGTGTTAAGAATGAACAGAGTTTGTTAAAACTTCCTATTGCTATGCCTGCATGGCATGAATTGTCAGCTGATGAAAGATGGGTGTAGCAGAATTCACAGAAGGTAGCTCATCTTTTAGCTGAAGATCTTGCCTTAGCTTTTTTTTATGCTGACCTGGCAGCAATACGCTGTATGTGTCACATCAGCCTAAATCTACTCCACACATCCTCTGTCAACAGCTAAAGTTTCCTTCCCCTTCTAATTTAGTTTTAAGGATGGTGCAGTAAAAGACCCTTCTAAGGGATTTTAAATAGAGACACTTCCCTGTGGATTTTGTTTGTTCCCCTCTCCTTGAACATTTACATTTTTCTAAACCTCTGTCTTAAGAGGCAAATACTGCCTGAGTTAGTCTTTAGATGGATTTAGGTTGACGCTGACAGAAGGCTTGCATGACTACAGACAGCCGGAATTCAATAAGGATAAACCACTACATTTCAGGGGGTCCTTTTCTTGTAGGTCTCAATCTGCTTTAGCAAGTGCAGCTGAAACATAACTGGACTGAATCTGGGACTCACTGAACATACATTTATGCCACAAGGGGTTGGGCTGATGGGACAAAGGCAGCTTATTGCAACAGTAGCAGTATCTCAAGTCTGAGTGCTTTTTCTGACTTGCACCAACCAGCTGTTTAGGAGAGCAGCAGCTGTTGTCTGCCCAATGAAATGATACTTCAAAACAACAGGGGGGAAAAAAAGTGCTTTGCCCTTTGAGACAAGTGGCACACATGAAAGTGCATCATTCCAATAACTTTCCTCATAGCAAAGGCAACAAAACTGTGTGACAACATGGTCAGCAGCCATCAGATATCCTGTCTCTGTTATGTTATAACCCTGGTCTGTTCACATACTTTCCCACTGTCAGGCAGGAGGGGAAAAGCCTGCTGTAAAGTCAGGACAGAAGTCAAGGCAACGGAGCAGCCTTTTAAGTCAACAAGTGTCTTCACCTACCCTGGTCTCTTTCTTTTCATGTTCTCTCTCACTGCTACTTGAAGAGAGTGCAAAGAATTTTACCAGGGCATCCATATAACAATGCAGCATTACACACTTAACTTTTTTCAGGTTAACTACACTGTTTTAGGACTCTGGTACTCGGGTACAGGTTTCTAAAGCAACGAGGCTCTACTCTTTTCTATGTCTACCCATAAAACACAATGGCCACTGATACTGGTGCAGGTACTACAAGGTGTATTTTAAACCAGCAAGTTATGTCAATACTGGAGGCAAGGAAGGGTTAGTATAGTCATAGTCCAGAAGAACACCAGTCCCTGAAGCATAAGCTTCTCAGCCTGCAAAGGCTGGGTCTGTTTGGAGCACGCTGATGTGAACCAGCAGTATAGTGTCTCATGTAGGTTACAAGAGATACAGTCTCTAACCACGACTTGATGTGATTTTGGACAATCCACATCTACTAAGCACCTGCTTTTCAGTCTTTCCCAAAGACTGAGAAAGCTCTCTTATACTTTGGAAGTGCTGTTGCTCAGCAGTCTTATTTACACTAGTAAAGGGGTTGAATGGTTGCAAAGGTTGCCCTAAACTAGGCAGAGAAAACATAATCTATTGTTTCAGTGCTGAAGCTTGATTGTAGTTTTTCCTTTCTTTTGGACTTGAGTCTCAAGTAAAATGAAACTACTATCCATAAGTATAACTTTCCAATGACCAACTAAATTGAAACACAGGGAGCAATCATGGGAGGCTGAAATAATTTAGCTGTAGATATGTTTTCAGCATAATTGGACAGATGGTGTTTCTGCTTGAACTAATTGGACTACAATGATTGACCTAGCCTTGATAATATTCAGTGGGTTTTGCTACCTTTGGGATTGATCTGGTGCTTTGTTCTGGAGGTGGCTTCTGCTGTCTGTGCTTGGAGGGCGTTAGGACTTGGCATTAAATCCAGAGGTGACAGGTCTTCTGAACATACTATCATCTGCTGACTGCAGACTTGATACTGCGTTGAACTTTAAAAGTCTGTAGATGTGAGTCAGATTACCCAGAGCTGCAAGGAGTGAGAGGGAGCCGTAGCAGGGTGAGGTAAAAAGGGAAGGGGGTGGCTTTTTCCTCATCAGCCTTTCTATGTAAGGTGAAATAAATATCAGTACAGGTCAGTTCTGTGGGGGAAGCCTTTAAAACTGAGTTTCAAGTATCACGATACTGCTAGAGGAGTAGTTCTGATATAGGTGTCTTCTGTTTGCATTTGAACGAGTAGTCTCCCAAATGCACGCTCATGGAGCCAGCTCATGAAAACACTTCTGCTCTTAGTAATGGTCATTTGATTAAAATGTCCAGTCCTGCTTTTTCCTGTGACTTGAATTTCCACTAAATTTAAGGTCACTGTGCTCAAGTACATGGAATTCTGGATGGGGTCCTACTCGATCATAGCTCATAATTTCAACTTCTGCTTAGTTCCATTCTTTTTAATAGCATAATGATACTTCTTGTACACTCACACCAGTGTTTGACATTAGAATACAGACGTGTGGTGGGATGTGACTATGGTGTTTGGTTTCCAGTCTGTCTATTGATTGTATTTTTTAATGCATTTTACTGTCTGAGTTGATGTTTTGAAATATCTAAAATCTGTGTATTATCTAGGACATAATGTTCTTAGTGCAGTAAAAATCCAATCATTGCAGCAAACGCTTACTTTCTGCCTCTTTAGAAGCACTTCTTTTTCTGAGTTGCATCTGACCTTCAGAGACCTTCCCTTGTAGCCTGTGTGAGCCCCAAATGTGTTCTGTATACTACTTCTCAAGATAATTTTCTCGAAATAATGAAGTATTGTAACTGGTCACATCTGAGGTCTGCCATTTCTGTGGGTGCCAGACGAATTCAAAGGCTAAGAAATTTGCAGTTTGTCCTTATTTTGTGAAAATTAGCAGGAGAATTTTCAGCCAGTTATAATTGCCATGTGATTTGGAGCTCTGCCGAAGATTTCCTGCTTAAAGCAATCTAATGAAGATACTTAGAATGTTTCCTTTAACACTGTATCAATTTTTGTGCTGTTAGGAGCCTGGATAATTTTTTTTTTCCCCTATTTCTTCATTGGCAAGCTGTATTTCACAGTTGCCTGTGCTGATAACAGAATTTGGCTTGCAGTAGGGGAAGATGTGAGAATGCATCTTCTGTGGTTTTACACAGGGGCTAGGGAGGTGGTTGGATGTGTCCCTTCATAGGCAGAACTTCTGCAGGCTGTGTTTGCTGGCAGGACTGCTGGAGACCAGCCTGTGGTTTTGCTTCTCTCCTTGTGCTTCTGCTTTCTGGTGCAGTCTTTCCATTGTCATGTGTGTCACATAGGAGAGGTCCTGGTGTAATTTGGGACTTAAAGTACTACCTGAAGAGAGGCATGAGCCTTGTGTCTGCTGCTGCCTTCCTGTGCAGGTTGCAGGTGGGATCTCAGCTGACTTATGTGGGTTCTGTATCCTGAAGTCAACACATCCCCATTGAAGACTAACCAAGGATGGGTCTTGTGCATGCACTGGTACGTGGTGTCAGATGTGTTTTCTGCCAGTGACACTTACTTTTGAAGCTCTTTTAAGCAAAAATGTAGACTTGTAGAGGAATGGAGATGGTCACAGTGCCTGCAGTCCCAAGATGAGCGGAAAGGCCTGGGCTTCTCGCACAATGCTTCCTGTTTTTCCGGGAGGGATCCTAGCTGCTGGAGATGGATGGCAGGCCACCTCCTCTACTCACATCACCATTTGGCACGCCAAGTACGTGAAGATGATGGGGTCTGCTTAAACAGGTTCTCACTTAATTGTTTTCTAAGGTCTACAGAGGCAGATGGACACAGAGCAGATCGCTGTAGCCTAGCATAAAACCAGGTCAAGCCATGGCTGCAGAAGGAACAGCACTTTGACTGTGAGCAAATTAGGCTTGTATTTTCACACTAGCTGATCCTGCACAACAGGCCTGCTGAGCTGCTTGATTTCTTGTCAGCAAATTAGGGAATGGCTGTCCAGCTTGTTCGGAGGACATTTTTAGCTCCTGCCAGTATAAACAGGGATACAGGCAGCTCTGAGAGCTGTTCCTACCACACGGGGAAAAAAAAGTGCCTTACAGGAAAAGGAAAATTAAAACACAGTAATTGCTTTAAAAATAATAATTAAAAAAAATCTTTAAAATGTTGGTTTATCATGCTTTCTTGCATGTGTTGCCCAAAGTTAGGAACATAATGCGGGCAGATGAAAACTTGCTGTCTTGCCAAGCTCAACACTGGCCTGTCTGAAAGGTCCACTTTTCACAATGTAGATGGTCAGGGTCTTTGGCTCAGTAGGGTACAATGCTATAACAGGCTTCAACATCAGGAGATTTCTGTTTCCTCTAGATGATTGGCACTTCAAGTTATGCAGTCTTTGGTAGCACTGTTGAACTTGTTTGAAAGCCCATTTTTATTTTCATGGGAAGTTGCTTCAGACACCTTTTGTCTAAAAATCAGTGAGGGTAATGAGCGTGCAAAGCAGTTGAGATGTTCAAGTGCAGTAGTCACTATTCCTGAGGAATACTTCCCAGATACTTCATTGAAAAAATTCCAGCATACTAGATAATTCTCTAGCAGCTCTTGCTTTGCCTACTCTGCTGTCACTGTCTGATGGGTTACTGAGAGGCAAGGCAGGTTTCTAGCTAGAGTCCTTGTAGTGCTCATGTAGGCTCCCGTTAAATGCTTTCAGCTGCCAGAGCTGAAGCTTCAGCTCTTGGTCCCACCTTCAACCCTTTTATGTGCTTGTGTCTTTCAAAACCTTCTCTTGATGGGAATAGTGAATACTAGTGAACACGTGATGCCCTGAGTGAAGCAGCCCTGTGTGACTGGGGAGCCTCATGACCTTGTCCTCTGGTTATGCTCAGAGTGGAGTGGTGTTGTACATGCTTGACAGCCGGCTGTGCAGTCTGGCTGGTACGGGTGTCTGAGTTACTGCCCTTACATGAGAGCTCTGCAGGGGTGCTTCACACCCACCTTCCTTGTTTTAGGAGTGTGGCTTTATCTGAGTGGGGAACTGGGAGCCATGAATCTGAACCTTGTGCAGGGCAAAGCCAATGCCTTATTTGCTCACTTGCCACTATTTCTTGCTTTGCTCCATTAACCATTGGAGATGGGTGCCCCTGACTGTATTGTGCTGGGAACCCACTTGTCTGTCTTGTCTCCTTTGGGCTGCTGTGTAAACCTGCTGATTATGAAGAACAAAGCTAAAGATTCTTATGCCCCATCCCATCTCACTGTTTCATCTTGCTGTGATGCATTAATGCTGCTGTTATGAAAACAACTGCATTGCCCTATGTGCAGTCTCTATGATGAGAAATGAAAGGTCATAGTTTAATATCAGCTTCTCTGTTGCCTTAATGCTTGGTTGTGAGAATACAGGCTTAGCCAAAGGCTAGGTAACCCTCCAACCACAATGGATATATAGAAAATAATGTAATTGTTTTCTGCCTTGCATGTTCCATCAGTAGAGAGTGAAATCCCATTAAGATATCTTCACGCTTGTAGATGGGGCACACTGACCTGCCTTCCTCTTAGCTGAATTAATTTATAGCATGAATCCCCCTTTTCCTCCTTCCTTCACCCAGTTGCTTGTAGGGACTTAGAGCATGTGAAGCTGAGAAGTGAACGCTATGTCCAACTGTCACATTGTTTTCACCAAGCTTGTTTGTTTTGAACCGGCTGTAAGACTGGTTTATGATAGATCATGGGCATAGACCCTTTGGGCAGAAACCTTGCAAATTGAAGTCAGACCTGGTGAGCTTTGTACTCCACAGTGGATAGAGATATGTTGAAATACCCCTTGCATGCCTTTTATTTTTAGAAGGCAGTATTCAGGATATGAAAACTGTAGCCACAATTTCCGTGGGTTTTTGTTTTTCTACCCTATTGTTTAATTTTAAAAGACACTGCACCATTAAGCTTCTGGAGGAAGGTATGAACCGTCTGTGCTTCCAAGTGAAGCAAGAAAGAATGAGAGACACGTTTGAAAGAATAGGCTTGCTCTGTAACCTGTCCCCATAGGCTTTTTCATCCTACTTGTCTGTGGATCTTCACAGTATTGCTGGAAATGGTTACTGAGAGACCTGCAAGATTGGCAGACTAAAACTGCTTACTGGCAGTGGTTTCTCTTGCTCTTCCTGCACTGAGCCACCTTTTGAGCTTGTGATAGTAACTGGGGATGTGTTTCTAAAACGAGGACACTAAAAAACCTCTGGCTGTGAAGAACGTACAGACTATGGACACTTTGTTTACAGCACAATCAGAGCCTCAGTTCTGATGTGCATAGGATTGAGACCCCATGTAGCAATGACTTGCTGTTTTTACAATGAACCCTTTTTTTTTTCCTTGCTGTTCAATTTTACTATAATGTACCAAGTGTGGAGGTTCTGTTTTTCTTTGCTAATTCATGTGCATGTCTTGAGCTCCTTGAGTAAATCTGGGTTGGTTTTTTTTCTCCTATTGTCACAATTTGATTCTCAAACAAGGAATGACCAGCTTAGCTCTCTGCTCAGACGTGAATGTGAAGGCACTGGAAAAAGTTGAGCTGTCAGGAAAATACAAATCTTAAAAAGATTTAAAGCAGTGTGTCACTCCTGTAAGAGATGCCCTGCACTCTGAAAATCAGTTCCTGGCTTCCATGCCTAGAATTCAGCCCCCAAGGTTGGTTTGAACTGTGTGGAAACGAAGGACAGCTGTGTCTTTCATGAAGTCAGTAGCCATAAAATGCTGCCACCTGCAATTGTCTAATCCTGACCTGTGACTTCAGAGAGGAAGGGTGGTTTTGTGGTTAAAGCACAAGACTTCCAATTCTGGGAGCTCTCAGTTCTTCTGGAGGCTTGACAGTAGGGAGGACCTTTCTTTCTCTACCCCACGTGGGAAATGGACTTCTGCTTGTTTCATGGAGTTGAGGACCTTCTCTTGCTTTGTTGCCACGTAGTGCCTGAACTGGAGCTAAGCAGAACAAAAACACTTCAGCCTCACTGGGCCTGCTGGCATTGAGTGTTATTTGTGTAGTTTATAATAAAAACTTCTGTTTATGTTCTTTTGTTGCTCCCTTGCAGTTAGGACTGAAAATGTAAAAGCAGTCTACAAGGAGGACAAGCTACCTCAGTATTTCTTCTGGAGGTGTTCATCCTACCATTGAATCAGTGAGATGATTCACATCGGATCTGACTGTCTCTGAGCATGGTTGCTCAAATGAATCTCAAGTTCATCCCCATATTTGTGCTGGGGCTTGGTCTCAGTTGCTGGGACCCAAGAAGCTGTGACAGGAGGCCATTGTACCCTGTAGTGGTGGTAACTCTACGTTCTGTTCCCTTCGTGTTTTCCTCCAAATGATGATGAAAACTTCTTCAGACCTTTGTAGGAGTTGCCTTGGAAGGCAGCTTTGATTTTTTCAGAAAATTCTAGTGCTGAGCAAGTCTGAAAATGCTCAGCATGACAGAAAGGCAGGGGAGGAAAGCTCTGTTAATGCTGGGCTGGTTTTCTGTTGAAGATTAAGGGGAACGGGAAGGAGAGGTTGCAAATCCACGTCAGTGAAAGTATGTGGAGAGATATCTCTCTGATGTGCTGTCCAGATGCTGCAGCTGTGTCTGCCAGCTTGCAATAGCCAACTGTGCCAATGCCCTTGGTCAGTCTGAAGTGTGAGAAAAGATGCACGAGTTAAATCATGTTTGAATTGAGATATTTTGCCTCACGTTTTTTGAGTAATTTGATAGTGTGTCTGCACTTTTATGGCAGGAAAATATTGCAGCAGTAGGAACTCTGGTTGTAAAATGTGTTCTTCCACTCTGAATGTTTGCATTATTAGGTAAGCTTAGAATTAGCCTTCAAAAGACTTGCCTATTTCTTTTGTGTTCTATTTTTGGAGGAGTTCTTTTAACTAATGCTCTTGTATTTCCTTAGGCAGTAGTGGGCAAGCAGTCTTGGAGGAGAAAGGCTGTTTTCAAGAGGAAACCTCTGTTAACTCTTGTCTTTTTGAAGTATCCAGGACATGAATATAGACTGATTGCAATGTTTGATGCTCTTCTGCGGTTTCATGTGCAAAACATTATGCATGCCTCCATGATTGAGGAGGATTGCATAATACACTGAGCCATGAGCGCTGGAAGTAGGACCAGACAGAAGTCGGGGAGAAAATATGCGGTAAGAAAGGCTGGTGGTTTTCTTGGAGCACTGCAGCAGGACCATGGTGGTGAAATTCAGTCCCTTGGTCTTGCACAGCTTCCATGTGTGGTTTTAGGCAGACAAGGGTTATGACCAGGGATCACGGGCTGTGACCAGCTGGCTGGAAGCCAAGCATTGTCCCACAGGCAGTTTCGGTAACTCTACGTTCTGTTCCTTTCGTGTTTTCCTCCAAATGATGATGAAAACTTCTTCAGACCTTTGTAGGAGTTGTCTTGGAAGGCAGCTTTGATTTTTCAGAAAATTCTAGTGCTGAGCAAGTCTGAAAATGCTCAGCATGACAGAAAGGCAGGGGAGGAATGCTCTGTTAATGCTGGGCTGGTAATTACAGCTGTGGAAGATGTCAGGCTCTTTGTTACTCCCATCGTGATTACTGACAGACCAGCAGGAATCCCGATGTAGTTCAGGTTCCTGTAATTACCTGTGGAATATGTCCCTGACCCAAGAAAATCCTGCTTCCTTATGGCAAAAAAAACGGCCAAACTCAAACCAAACGCACAAACAAAAAAGCCTGGGCAAATCCAAAAGCTAAACAACAGTGAGGGAACAGAAAAGTAGGAAAATTATTGTTTGGTTAGTTGGGTGTTTTTTCTTATTGTTTGGTTGCTTTTTTTAAAGGTGTATGGCCCTTTAAGAGGAGCTTGAAAAATATTTTAAAGGGGGACAGATCTAATGAAAAAGCTTGCAAACATCTGATCTCTGCATGCCAGCGTGCCTTCAGCCAACTACCCCTTTGTCCGAGTTTCCGAACTGTTGATTATCTCGCCAGAAAATAAACAAGCTGCAGAAGTGCTTAGGGAGTTCAGTGCATTTAGGAAGTAACCAAGGATTCGGGGTGGGGGCAGTTTTCCCTCCAGTTGCGGTGAAGCAGGGTGCTTTAGTCTCTGCTGTAAAGAAAAGGACGTTTTTGTTACTGCAGGAGCCGGCTGTTTTCCCAGTCTTTCCCCGGAGCGGGAGGACTTCGGTGGCAGGGTGCAGGGGGTCGTTTGCACGGCGTGGTCAAAACCAGTAACCCTGTGTATTGCCGACTGGTCCTGCCGGTGGGGAGGAGGAGGGCGAGTGAGGAGATCTCTCTCGTCCCACAGTAACCTCCGCGTCGCCTCAGCAGAGGGGGTGAATTACTTTCCCGCCTCCCCTCCCCCTCGCCCCCCCGGTGGAACAAAAAGGCGAGAGGGAATTTGTAACCGGATCTGTAGCGGAGGGAGCAGTGACCGACAGTAACCCCGCGGGCGGCGCGCGGCAGGAGCGGAGCGTGCGGCTCCCTCCCCTCGCCGCCTGCGCTGCCAGACCCGCAGTGACACCCCCTTCCACCACCCACCAACCCCTCTCCAGCCATAACCCTCTCCCCAGCTGCCTTCTTGAGGGTACCCGNTGCCTTCGTGAGGGGACCCGCTTGCGCTTCCCTGAGGGTATTACCCGCCGAGGGACGCGAAAATAGGAGAAGGTGGGGATGGGATGGGTTGGGATGGGATGTGAGGGGGGGGAAGTTCTGTGACAGCTGCTCCCTATAGGAGGGGGAAAGTACAAGCCCTTGGGGCTCCCTTGCATTACTTCGCCTCGTTCCCCGCTGCTTGACCTGGCCTGGTTGACTGTTCTGAGCTTGGAAATCTTCACCCTGGTAAATCCCACAAAACTGACTC
The DNA here is from genome assembly GCA_013400055.1 of Nycticryphes semicollaris. Classification (NCBI taxonomy): domain Eukaryota; kingdom Metazoa; phylum Chordata; class Aves; order Charadriiformes; family Rostratulidae; genus Nycticryphes; species Nycticryphes semicollaris. The sequence goes on along the minus strand of VXBJ01003247.1, from coordinate 252,604 downwards.
TCTCGGCTCGTCCTGGCATAGCTGCTTTCCTCATCACTGCTTAGTAAATGTAGAGTTCTCCTCTCTTAAAAACAAAAACAAAAAACAAACCAAACCAAAACAAAAAAAAACACCAACCCAAACCAAATATTCTGATCTCCAGAGGCCCCTTCCAACCCCATATCATTCTGTGACTCTGTAACCCAAACCAGTGTGAGGGTCAGTTCCTTAAATTCCAGGTTTGTGAACTTTACTAGTGAACGTGGATTATAATTTCCAGATGGTTCCTGTCTACTGTGATGGAGATGCAAAACTGTTTTAAAGCCAAGAGCTGACACACCAATGGCTTCAGAAGGTGAAGTTTTTTGGAAAGAAAATGAAATTAAAAAGCATTTGCAGAAATTTTGTTGAGTGGTTAAGATTGCTTCCTAGATCTGTGATTCTGTATTGTACCTGTGTGTCTGCACATGTCAATTTGAAAGTGATAGTAGAGTACGTCTAACGTTAACATAATTAAATACAAGATAGAAGGTCCCTCAGAGGTCCATGCACCAGCTCAGTCCTGTGTTCAGTTACAACATAGTGAGGCTGAATCCTTGTGCAGAGGCTACTGCTGGAGTAGGTTTCACTCCAGATTAAGGGAGCATCTTGATGTGCCTCACTAATTCTGTGTATGTATGTGCATATTGAGCTGAAGTAATGATGTTAAAGGGAGGTGTTTTTAAAGGTGTTTTGGTTTTTTTTCCTTGAGATCAAAACAACGTGGATTAACATCTCTGAAAGTTGCAAAGGTTCAGAGCACTTTGCTATCACCTCCTCTTTTCCCTTTGTGCTATGGTCTATGTAATTCCCTCTTCCCCGTTTGTCAGTTTTGCCTTTCCTGTTCAGGGCTCTCACATGAGTTTCCTTTTGACTTTGCCCTGACCACAATGTTGCTTGTTTTGTCCCCTTCCAGACTTGAAACTTCGGGATTTCCTGGTTGACAATGAGACGTTCTCAGACTTCCTCCACCATAATGTGTCCATGCCATCGTCTGCAGTAGAGGAGCTACTGGATGCAGAGGTCAACCTCCAGCAGGTAAAGAGCACTTTCAGCCACAAACATAATGCTTGCCTATTGTTTTTTTTTTTAACCATACTGCCAAGATCTACAGTGCACAACCTCTCTGTGCTAGGTGTACAAATACAGAGGAAAATGTAATCCTTTTTCCTCTCTCCCCTCCTGCCTTCAAATTACGGTCTGTCTTTGTAAGCTATAAAAGCACACGGCAAGTGTTTTGATCCGCATAAGAAAATAGCCCAGTACCCTTCAGGCTAAATTGAACTTCTTTCCTGTTCTGTTGGGGTTTTGTTTGTTTTTACTCGAGCATGAATTAGGCGTATAGTGCTATTCAAACTGTTATACTTTGATTAGAAATAAAAACGGGGTGATTATTTGGTCACTCAGAATGGATTGAAGCAGGGCTTCTTTGTGTAGCTCTGCCTTAGATTCCTCTGTAGTTGAAGGAGTCTTGCTTTTCAGTTTGTGGCCAGCTCTTCAAGACAGATGGTAAACTTGTGTAGGACAAGAGAGTTCTGATCTCAAATTAAACTCCTGAGTGCTTCCATGATTACCTTCATAAGCATCAGCAGCAGTGACAGTTGGGCTGGAGACCCTGTCTTGGGATGGCTGCCTGACAATATTAAGCTCAGAACATGTTTTTTGCCAGGCTGGATGAATTAGTCCACCAGCATCCTTTATAATGCAGAAGTCAGACTTCAAAGGAAGACCTGTGGTTTTTTTTCAGGGCAGTGCAAAAGGTGATGTGTACAAGGAGGATGAAATCCATTCTGCTTCCCAACTCTAAATCAGATCTTTTCTTTGAAGTGGTGTTGATTAATAGTCCTTTCAGACTTTGTTTTCATGTACTTATAGATGCTGTCCCCCTTCGCACACATTGTCTTGTTTTTCAGTGATTTCTATCAAGCCATCTGTTTTAGGGCAGTTTGATAATTAATCCTACAAGTTAAGGATATGTTCTATTTTAAAAAGTAAAGTGGAAAAAAAGTCTTTCCCGTTAAAGGTTGCAAGTTTTACTTTACTTGAAACTAATTTGCCTGAAACTCATGCTGGAGTAAAAAAGAATTGTACTATGGATGATTCTGCGAGGTTACCTGGAAAGCTTCAGCAACAGCAATATAGTCATTCTCCCCAAGCTGATGGAAAGGCACGAAGATTTTTCAAGGAGACAAAAATCTTATATTGGTTGTATATGGCAAAGCTAGTGAAAGGAGAAGAAGAATTCAGCTTTCATCTACATAATGTGTCTGAAGGGTGGTGAAGGAGTAATCAGTTGAGTAGGTCTTGCCTAAACGCTTTAAGCTTTGTTCTTGTTTGTAGAATTCTTGTGTTGATTCTTCCAGGACACTGGGAGTCATGGTGTTTGTTCTTAATAGCAGTTTGTGCTCTGGGACAGCAGGAAGAACGGTTATAACCAATAGAGCAGTAAACTGCAGACCAGGGCAGTGGCCTACCAAATCCTTCTTTGAGCACTTTTGTAATACAGATAATAACTGAGAGACAGAGGTTTTTCTTCTTGCAGGATGACTTTACCTGACTCACAAGATGGATGCCTTTGATTTTGCTGGAGATGTGGGGTGGAGATCTGACCTCACTACTGAGCTGTAGAGTGACTGTTGTATTAATAGGCAGTAGTTGTTTGGTCTCTGTGTGAGTGGGTCATAGCTTTATTCACTACACCATGTAGGAGGGCCTATTCAGAGTATGCAAACCTGTCACAGCAAATACAGTGTTCTCTTGCAGCCCGTTAGTGTCCTGTGGTTGTTCAACAAACCCAGAAGTTATGATTTGCCAGTAAGCGCTTAAATCACATGGGACTGTGTTTCACTGGTGTTACTGTAGTGACAGTGCTCCAACATGCCAAGCAGGGACATGTCTCTAGCCTCTGCGTACCGTGGAAATACGTAAGAAAAAGCCAATGCCTTTAAGGGGCATGTTGTTTCCTGGGGTAGAGGGGCTCGACCCTTTGTTTCTGTNGTGCTCAGGGGTTTGGAAGGAGCCTGGATTATTAGTGAGCAGGCAGCTATTTCATCACGTCTAGTATGCTGCCATTGTTGAGGTGTGGCCAGACAGCTGTAAATGTGGCTTGGGTGGCAGGAGTAAATCCTATCCCTGTGAAAAGCTTCAGGGGCACAGTGAGGTCCTGGGCCAGGGCTGCAGTGTGGTAAGTTGAATGGCAGTGTGGAGTAAATAGCAATGACCAGGGCATGCACTGCCTGGAACAAGCCTCCCTTGTTTTATACAGTTTTTTCTGTATGTCCACCCAGGGAAGCTGCTTTAAGACCAATCCCAGGTCTTCCAAGTGCTTCCAGTGCTACAGGAATATGTATTGCATGGCTGCAATGGTGGTAATATCCCTGCTGGCCAAAAAAGTACACAAACTTTTTCAAAAGGCCAGGCTTTTTGATGTGAGAGCTATCTCATTTATTCAGCGAGTGTGCAGCATGGAAACATCCTATTTTTGGAGTATGGATGCAGACTAAAGTTGAAGGTTTGCACAAGTGTTGCATTATAAATCTCTTCCTTCTCCTGTCAGTTCTGTGTGGTTGTTTTCTGAACAGTGCACTTTTTGTCTCCCAGAGTGTTGATAGCCTTTTGGTTTTGAAAGACGAGAAAATTCTAAGACTTATCAACATGATTCAGTAACTATTAGCTCTTCTGCAATGTAGATCAATCCTCTTAAATTGTTGCTGGAAGCTGGGCAATGCACACTGGGTATTACAAAAGAAAAGAAAGAAGAATTGAAGTGTAAAGCGGTTGTTACCTATGTGTTTACAATAAAAGCATTCCTTCTGTCTATGCCCTAGGCAAACAAAAAATTCTTTCCAGTAGAAGACTCTGGGTTTTCCTTGTGTTTACCACCTTTATGAGGTGTACCTCTGTTTGGCATGTACCTGTTGTTCAGCAAACCTAAATCCTGTGTCTGACCTTACTGAAAGAAACTAGGTCATCAAGTTTGAAAGGGATTGGTGTTTATGCATTTATTTAATGAGTAACGTGGTTGCCTGTGGATTAGGAAACATAAGGTGACAGTGTGCTTGTCAATAAAGTATACTATGGCTGTGAAAGACTCAAGGATCTCAAAGGTCCCTTCCAACCACTAAGATTCTGTGATTCTGTGATCTCAAAACACTGCAAAATGTTTCTCTCAGCGGTTAGGAGGAGACACTTCGGAGCTAAGGGAGAAGGTGATTCTGTTCCAGAACAGCACAGAAAATGTGGCTGGCAGATACAGCTGAGGAGTTCGGGACATAAGTCTTTTGCCCTTCACATACATTTATCAGACTTTTGTCTGGTCACAAG
>VXBJ01003247.1:201683-248243 GCA_013400055.1 Nycticryphes semicollaris | reverse complement strand
TTTTGTCTCTGTGCCTCAGTTCCCAAAAGACTGAAGATTAGGCAATGCATTGGTTGGAGGAAATGGCTGCTGTGGAGGAGAGGATCCTCTACTGCTCTGTGTGTGTGTGTGTAGAAGTGGAGAGACCTGCCTCCCCCCAGGACTTCTGCCCCATGTACTCAGCAGGGAAACACGTTTTTCTTGGAAATGAGTTGCGCATGGGTCAGGGCTGCACAACCTGTAGAAAAGAATGCCCTCTTGCCTCTATCTGGAAATGTTAGGAATAGCTAGTTTTGTCTAGATGGTAACCAATTCTGTGCTATGAGCCTTAAACGAAGGGAGACTTACGTGCTTTCCCTACTTTTCCAGGTCATTGTATATGGTTACCGGATGCGACTGCGAGATCTCTGCAATAGCTCAACACTGTCTGAATTTCTTACAATCCAAAATCAGACAGTGGCCATGGACTCTGAAGCCTTTATTTGCACCTTGCCAAAGGAAAAACTCCAAGCAGCTGAGCAAGCCTTCCGTGCTAACCTGAATCCTTTGAAGCCCCTTCAGGTGAGTCACCTGGTCCCAACAGTGAGAGGCTATCGTTGATACAGTGACGTTTTCTAGGGCTTGCAGTCTGGGAACTAATCCCTGCATTTCCGGAGTGAACTGTTCATTGGCAGTAAGAAAGAAGAAAGATGGACTTTATCATTGGAGCACGAACAACATTGCTTCTTCCTGTCATTCTCAGCCTTCCTGTTGCAGTGTGGTACTTGCAGAGCATAAATGTGTGTGGTCTGCAGTTCAGAGGAAAATATTTATGTCGCATAGTAACAAACAGGTTCTTGATTGTCCTTGTGTTTTGGTTATATGTTGTGTCTTGGCTCGAATGAGCCCAGATGTTAGACTGGACTGTGCTGAGTGCTAAAACCATCACCCTCTGCCTTTACTATGGGCCTACTGAGTGCGGAAGTTTCTAGACAGTGGCAAGCTAAGAGTCAAGTTTTAAAGTCCTGTTAAAGTCAAAGATTGACCAACTGGTTTAGGAACAAAAATTCATCAAACATCAGGAAAACACTTTAGTTAAGGGATGATTGGAGACTGGAACTGTTTTATCTAGGAAACCACAGTGATGCTTTGTTATAGGTCTGAAATACCTGGTAAAATACAAAAGTCTGAGGAAGTTAGTGCTGGAAATACAGTAGAGAGAAGAAGGGACCATTCTCTTACCCACTAAAACAAATGCTCTATTGTCTGCTGTGAAAGAAATAAACATTTAGGCCCTGTGAGTTTCCAGATTGAGCCTTTTAGGACTGAAAGTCATGTAGCATTTGCTTGGCTTTGTCCCCAGTCAAAGAGGGTCACTGTCAAGTACTGGAATCATATTACTCTTCTCCACAGTACATAGTGGTCAGTTGCCTCTCTCCATAGCTCATCTTCCATTTTCCATGTGTCCTCAATCTGTATTTTTTTCTTTCCTCCTGGAAAAGCAAGATAATCATGGCCATTAAGAGATGAGGTAACAGCACTAAAATTGTTCCTGTAACAAAGACGGGCTGTTTGAGAAGGTGTGGCTATAAGTGGTTTCTTATGTTCAGTTAGATGTATGTATGTATCTAAGTCTAGCATCATTCAGAGATGTTAGATTTTTGGGGACCAAAAGGGATGGAAATAGCTGGCTATAGTAAAACTCAGTATTGGTCTTCTGAGCCCTCTGGAGACTCAGTCCTGCTTTTCTGATTTATGGAAGCCTCTATGACTTAGCTGATAGAAGCAGGTACTGAGTGCATTTGTGTAGTTACTTCTATATTGTTTGCTGGTGAAAGAAAGCAGTCGTAAACCACTCTGTGCCACTTGGCAACTGCAAAGTAGATTATGACATGTGCAGTTTTGAGGGACTTCCAAGAAACAGGCTCATGATCTTGGCTACAAAGGAAAAAAAGTTTGAGTCCAGAAGCCAGCAGTTCTAAACCTGCTGTGTATTATACATGGTCTTGTAAAGGTCCACAGTTTTCCTTAGAAAAATGGCACAGACTACTCTCTAGTTAAGCTGCTGTAATGCTTCCCTGAGTGAAAGGAATACCAACTGGCTTCAGTATGGCCAGGCAAAATGACTAAATTCATGCTAGGATCACAACCAACATGTTTGAAACTTAGTGTCCTCAAAGGATAAGAAGTACTTTGACCTGCAGTAACATCTTTGAGCAAAGAGGGAATTTTGTGTTCATGAACAAAGGAGGTTTTTGACATAGCATATTGTTAAGGGTACTGTGGGTCAAATATTGGACATATACAGTGAAGACAGCATGCACTGTATCTACTACAGAGACTGTAAACTATTGCCAGTAATTTGCTCAGATTTATTTTTAATTTTTTTGCTTAATCCTCTTGATGTACTTCACAGCGTGGCGTTTCAGTAAGTAAAAGTAAGAGCCAAAACAAGTGCAGGTTCAACAACAATTCAGAGGCAGGCTCATGCAGTCCATGGGACTTGGGCTCCCATGGTTGCCACATTCTGTAGTTTATGGAGAGGCAGCATCTTAATATGATTCGGTCAATACAATTGGGGTGAAGGACTTGTAACTGCGTGCAAGAGCCATGTAAACTCAGCACCAATGACTTTAATAGTGAAATGGGAAGTTTTGCCACTCTGGCAAGTAGAGTGGCTCTAGTTTCTTGAACTATCTTAACCCAGAAAACTCAGGCCAGCACCACCTGCTTGTTCCTGCCCCTCTGCATTCCCGTTTGTTATTCCTTCTGTAAGGCTGTGCAGTAAATTACATCACAGAATTGATCGGGGTTGAAAGCGGCTGACCTGATTGTGTGCTTACACAAACACTGGTGCTGAAATGTGAAGGGGAGGGTACAAGATGGCCAGGGTGTGTGGGCGGATGGGGGCTGAGACCCTGACATCAACACCTCTTCTGCTGGCTTAAAGTGTGTGCATTTGCAGCCTGAGGGAAACTATGTGTGTTCTAGGTAACTCACAACAAAATAGTAATTATTAGCAAATTATGGACAGAGCACATTTTGAAAAAGGAAACTAAAGTGTGTGCATGGTGAAATGCATGACCTCTAAATGTCACAGCACTGTTAAAGAAGTTTTTTTTTAAAAAGGGAAAAAGTAAATACTTTCCTTTACATACCTGCTCATCATCTCTTTCTAGATCAGCTTGAGGGTGGCCCACAGTGCAATAGCACAGCTGAGACAAAGAAAAGACTTCTAATTAAAGTTTTCTACTAGGATTTCTAGCTCTGCCACTGATCCTTTCTATGACTTCAATTTACCCTGCTCCGTAGGATGAGAAAGCACATAGAAGCATGGTAGGAAGGTTAAAGCGTGTCTCCTTATTCTTTCTTACATAAGAGCCTATTTGGAGGGGGCTGTTCAGATCAAAACCCAGCAGAGTATCTGGGAGTGATCACAGGGTGCCAAGGCAGAGGATCAGCTTTCCTTCTTGACTGAGCATTGACTCCACTAGAAGCAACAAGTGTTTCAAAAAGTAAAGTTCCCTTTTCCAGGATCCACGTCTTCATTCTGTGAAGCCCATTGGCCAACAGTAAGTCCTGTGGGGCATAGAACACCTTATACAAGCTCCTTGTGGACACATTTTCTCTTTTTTCAGGATTGCTTTGCACTCGATGCAGTCAGTGAGACTGTGAGGTAGGAGAAGATGGTTTGAGGACAGCAGTGAAGTAGTACAGTTAACTGCACGCACGCAAATTTCCTTTTCATCTTTATCCCTGTGCTAGGACAGTATTTCTCCCATGAAAGAACTAGACAGTTTGGGAGAGCCTGTGGGCAGCCCTGGTTAGCAAAACAATGGCAGTTAAATCAGAGGTGTCCCACTGGACTGGTGGTGTGATAGATGGTGACCATTTTGTATCATAAAAATATCTGTCTGTGGTACAGCTTTCCCTCTGCAAATCTGACCAGTTTGGAAAATTATTTTGGGGGAAGTTTAAATGACGAAGACAATTCAAATCGATCCTGCGGGATTTAATCTCTGCAGTGCTGCCTAAGAAGGGCTTTCCCACCCTCACTTCCGGTGGTGTGGGTCTGTAATAAGCCATAAAAATGCTGTGGCTTATGTACTACAGTGCTCCTTAAGGCAGTGTGGGTGAGCACATGAAAATCCAATTGTTTTTTTTCTCCCCTCGTAATACGGGTGGTATTTTGTCATATGGTTAGCGTGAACTAAGCATTGAATAATAAATGCGTTCCAGTTGAAAAATGGTTTTAGAAAAGGTCTCTCAATGTAAATATATGCTGCAACTGAACTTGTGGCTTTTCTTGCTCTTTTGAGAGTGTTTTCAGTCAAGTACAATGATATCATGCTTTTAAGCAGCTGTACTTTGGGAGTTCCACTCCCAGGAAGCAAATGCAGAAGCTTAAAGCATGTGATTTTTCCGCAAAGTTCTGTGTAAAATTTCTGCTGAGATCAGTATAAAGTTGTCACAACTGTTTCAAAACAGACACGCAGAGTGGTATCTTTAAGCAGAAGCAGCTAGCTGTGTGAGGCAGACAGTGGCTGAATTTTGTTGTGACCTCCCAACGCTTCAAATACATGCATTCTCTTGAATATTAAGAAGGCTGAGATCTCCATCCCTTCTAGCAGGAGCTAACAGGTAGACTTACTCAAGGCTTGTCTTGACTGTGCAGTCAATTCTGGGCATCTTAAGTATTTGTCTCTATTTCTGAGCCTTATAGCATGCATGCAAAAGTGCACAGACTCCACTCAGTGCAATCTGTACCTCAAGAGTATTATGATGTTGACTCTACCAACACTGGAGACTAGATGAAGGCATCACTTGCAAGCCACTAACACAGTTATTATACAGGGCAGCTCTGTTCAAAACTTGCCAGAACTTCATCTTTCCCCACAGTGTGCATAGAAAAGACAGGTGATGATTTTACAGCATTTCCCTGGAAAATGAGTCATTTCCCCCTCCCCCTGCAATGTAGTGCAGACACCTACTAAAGACACCCTCCCAGAGGGACCAATCTTACTGGAGCTGCCTGAATCTACTGACTCATATGAATGTAATGAACTACTTAATAAGCCACTGCAAAGAGTTATTTTCCAGGGAAATTCATTCCAATCTTATCTGGCCCCTTGTGATTGACTTTTGTCTTTATCTCCGTAGACATGGCATGTCAGAGGCTCCCTAAGTGGTCTGTGGGGTGCAAAGTGTGATGGTGAAGAAAGCAAAATTCCCTCCATAGCAATGACATCATGGCAAGTTCTGATGAGGAATGAACTTGGAGTGCTGTGAATTTTTTAGGGAAGAAACCTCAGGTTGAGTGGTGTGAAAGGATAGGTGGGTTCTCACAAATCAGGGTAAGGTTTGCAAGCTCCTTGACTCACCTAAACCTTGTATACTGGGTCAGACCAAAGTCCCATTCAGGTCAGTGTCCTCAAAGTGCTAATCAGTGGTGGCCCATAACGGAGGCATGGGAAAGAATGCAGCTATAAGGCAAGCATGTAGTAGCGTGTCCTCAATGTAATGTCCTGTTTTTCAGTAGTTTGCTACCACTGGGATCTTGGTGTTTCGTAGCACTTGATAAGCTTCTTTTTTATTAATTCTTCTAATCCTTTCTCAAACTCGAATTAAGTTTTTGGTACCTTCAGCATTGTATATCTTCTGAATTTCTTCATTTTGACTGTGCAGTAGCTCCTTTGCTTTGTTTGAAATTGATCTTTTCACGGGAAGCCCTGTAGTGCTTGATGATGTGGCACAGTGAGCAATATCTCCTGTTCCTATTCTCCATCCCACTTATAATTCTACAGACCTCTGTCATAACCTCTATTTGTCATTACAGGACTCATTGGAAGAACTGTTGTCTGTTGTCCTTCCTTCAGAAGCCATTCTTATCTTGGTTCCTACTTGAGGCCTATTTCTGTACTTGTTTTCCTTCAGAGATGGAGGACCCAAAATTGCACATAGTACTTGAGAACAAGGATTGCATGGTGGATTTATATTGACGTTGATCTGTCTTATCGCTGTAATTCTAAGATCTCTTTCTTAGTGGCAGTAGTTAATTCAGTCGTCAGAGGTTATCTTAAGGTAGAACTGTCTGCTCCCAATGTGCTTTACTTTGCAGCACTGAATTTCATCTGGCGCTTTATAATTGTGTCAGCATGAGGCCTTTCGCTAATCCTTTGCAATTGCCTTTTGACTTTTCACTGTTCTGAACCAATTAGTATCATCATGCACCTTGTCCCTGAATTGCCTCTGAATATAGTGAGCAACAGAAAGCTGTAGAGCTTGGTGAGGTATATGGAGCTGAGTAAGTACATCTACTGTTAGGCATGAACCTAGGACTTTATACCTCATCCTGTTGCTAAAGTGGTAGTGCAGCTGGCTATTGATATTTGCTGGCTGTGTTTCTTTAAACATGTCTTGAAGGTCTCAGCTTAGGGAGTTTTATTGCTTTTATTTTAACCCAAATCATGTGATTTGATTTATCCAAATCTTAAAGACTCTACTTAGTGGTGTTGTGGACTCCATAGAGGTTAGAGAGAACCTTGCTGAATTTGCAACTGGCTTTGGAGGAGGCACTAACTGTGGACTCAGAAAAGTTAGCTGCATCTTAAGTGCTCCAACAAATCAGTGGAACAGTGCCCACTTACACCAGCTTGCACTGACCAGGTCTTATCACCCTCCAGCAAATCACAAGAACAAGTGAAAGCCTCTACACTTTGCTTGCAGAAATTACCCCTTGAAAGACGTGAAAATGAAAAGGTTCAATGCAAAAGATCCATGCTAAAATCAAGGGCCTTGGCTGTTCTTTCATGTGTCACAATGCTGTAACTTCAGCATGCTTTCAAATGTTGCAGCATGTAGCTGCTAACATGAAATCTTAGGAAATAGTTTTAATCAACATTCTCTTGCAAGAAGGACGGTATCCGGTGTTTCCCATTTGAATAGAAGGGAAAAAAATGACACAAACCAAAGCACAGACCTGCCAGTTACATATAGAGCAGCTGTATAGTCTTCACTGCAGCTCCCCACTGGAGTAAATAGTTTTCTGAAAGCTGTGCCTTCCACTTCTAGAAACCTGTCAGTCTTTCTCTTGTAATGATGGTGAGCATCAGCTGTTTCATGGAAGCTGGTTGTTTTAAAATACACCCTTGGTTTAGATAAAAAAAGTCAAGGCCTGATGGAAGGACTTGAGTGATGATGTACACTGCAACAGGAGTTCTCCGTATCCACATCAAAACACATGATTTGGGCTGGCATCTGTGGAGCCCACTGAAATCTTGTGCCTGCTAACTGGTCTCTTGCTCCATTATATAGACTTCGCATCCCCTTCTTAGCATTGGCTTCCAGGATTTCAGGTCTATCCACATGCTGTTCTGCAGGCTGTGCTTGTATTGTGTGTGACCTGGAATGCAAGCCAACCTTTATGCTGGAGGTGTATGTGCATGCATTTAGCACTTCATTTGGATGGTTCTGGTTATGGCATCTGTATATCTAACCTATGAGGAAGTAAAAAGGTGTCCCCATGCATTGGGGGGTGCTGAAGCTCAGGGTATTTTAAGCTCAAGGGTGCACAGAAAGCCAGCTCTGTTTTCCCTGTCAAGCACTTTGCCATGTGAACAGTCCTTACTACTCCTCTTCACAAGAGCATTCACAAGAGTTTAATTTTTTGTTTGTGTCTTGCAGTAACTTCTACTTTCTTTTTTTTCCTCTTCCTGCAGGGACGAATTTCTTTCAATTCATCATTGCGGGATTTGTCCGAAACTGTGGAAGCTTTGAAAGAGAGCCTTGGGAAGCTTATTAAAGAGGTAAGGAGAGCCTTCATGTCAGGAGGACACATCAATGTGCTTGCTGTCTTAGCCTGCAATCGAGTGCAAGAAGCATGAGTCTCCTTGGTGCAACTCAAAGTCGGATCCTTGGCTTGTTTTGAAACTTCCTCCCCATCTGCAGCCATTCTCCCTGTGCCAGTAGTAGCAGCATACGCTTTGTAATCCCTTGGAACTTCATGTTACAAACACCACGGGAGTTTATTAGATGTGTGGCTAAAGATTGGATCCTTGTGGGAAGAACAGAAATTAAGGCATTTTCTGTGAGGTTTGCCTTCTCAGTAGCGGCACAACTGTTGGGCTTGCGATACACCTGCTGCCAGCAGTTGCCTTAAAAACTGCATGTAGAGCTCTGCCTCCTTCCTAGTTTTTTGACTCAATTGTCAACCGTGTTAGGGTTGTTACTTGGTTGTATCTAGTAGTCTCTTGGTGTGGTGAGGATATGTGGAAGAGATGTTGTGGCTGTCCTAAATTAGTTGCTATGGGATACCATTTGCTCTTTGCCTAACTAGCTTTTGGGGGCAGAGATTTCTTTTCTGGTCCTGGTGGGGCACTCAGTGCAGTGGTATTGCCACAGTGTCTGAGAGAGGCGATTTGCAGAGGCGAAGTGACATTACAGAGACCCCAAGTATTTGTTTCTGCAGGTGAAACGATGGATTAAGAAAAAAGCTCTGTGTCCTTAGTGTAAATCAAAAGTCCAAAATTTGGGGCTTGAGGTGGGGGGCGACAGTGTTGAGCCAAAAACTCACCTGAGTTGCTTTTTGGCTGGCTCTGACTTGGAAGTACTGCTACTAGGGAAAAACATTCTCTCCCTGCAGCAGAAATCACAACCATCTAAACTAAACAATGCCTCCTCCTCCTCCTCCTCCCCTTTGCTAGTCTTCCGTCCTTGCATCAGAGCAAGAGCGCTGTGAGCCGTGAACGGCAGTAACCTCTGAGAGCAGGCAGCAGTGCGGGTCACTCCAGGTTACCCTGTGCTCCACTCCCACGGAGGGACGGCTGCCGGGAGCCAGCGCCGTGCCAGCCAACAATTCCTGGCACGCAACCCTCCACGAGCCCCAGAACCTGCCGCCGGGTCCCATTTACAGTGAAATTAAGATGATTCCAGGATCAGCTTCAGTTAAGACCGTGGCAGAGCTCTTGCTGCTAACAGAGAGGCTGCCCTTCGGAGTTTGATTACAGCTGTTTCCCGTTACGTCACTTAAGCTTGCCTTTTTTTTCTTGACTGGGATAAAAATAATTGAAACCATGTGACATTCAGTTTGCTGATGTGGCCGAAAATGTCCCAGGGTAATATGCCTTTTGCTTGGCAGCTGTTTTGGGTAGAACTACCTTTTATTCTGCCCTATTGCTGTGCAAACAAAGGCAGCTTTTTCCTCTGTGTACAGCGTGAGCAGCTCCAGATGGCTTGACCGAAAGTTACTTCTTATTGTCTGGCAGGCTGATTTCTGTGTGAAAAGGAGGGACTTGCTCTCTTGTTTCGAAGGGCAGCAGCTTGAGGGGGTGGAGAGAACCATTGTTTGTCCCATGTCTAGGAGCCTTTCTAGCAAGGAATTTTAATTAGAGAATGGTCTGAACAAACTATTTGTCTTTGAGTACGGGGATTGATTTGATCTGTGTCCCTGGGCTCTTGAAATCAACACAGGAGGACGGATTAAACACAGAGCAAGGGCAACTATTAAGAAACACTTAGCCAGGTCTGGTGTCCGAGAGAAGAAATAGCTTAGTAACCCTTCACACATGAGCTACTTCCAGTGGTATGAACAGAGCAGCTCTGTGTGTCAGTTGTAAAGCTGCTGGTGCCAAAGATTAAGCAAAGCTTCTTGCTCAAGCTGTTTTAAAATTCTGTGTAAAAATGTACTTGCTAATGCAATCCCTCTGCAAGATGGCTAGCACCTCGTATGGTCATGGGGAAGGAGTTGCGCTTCCTGCTTGTGTACCTTTGCACATGTTAGGGAATTGATGGTGCTCAGCTAAAGCAGTGGACTTCTTGGTACCTCAAGTAAAACACCCCGAGGGGTCCCTTTGAATTGCACACTCAAACTGTCACACCTGAGATACAGCTTTGGCCTTTTGGATGAGGAACCATCACACACAAAAATCTGTGTGAGCATATCTAACTAACAACAGCGGTTGTGTGACATTTCTCATTCACGTCCCATCATACTAGTGCCCTGTCAATCACCTTGAACTTGTGAGGCCAGATTGAGTGGCACCAGGCTGGAGACAAAGGTGTCAGCGAGTAGTGAGGAAATGAAAGTACACTTGAAGCAGTCATTCTGGACACATGTACTGAATCCCCAGGCTTTAGCTGCTCTCACAGCTGTCTTCCATCATATCAATGTGCCGTGTGTTTTCAGGCAGCTAAAAATAGAGACTTCTTGTGTATGTGACACATAATAGCTGTTGTTTAGCGTCAAGAATTTTTGTCCAGATGTTGGTACATCTAAAGCATGCCCAGTGCTACAGATGGGTCAAGTTTGCCTCCTGGTGTAAGGCCAGAGACTCTGGCTGTGCTCTCCTTGGGTGAGTTTGGATCGAATTGTTCCAGCACACCATCACTTTCTACATTATTGCTGGCTGGCTTTGCCAGCTGTCCTAGACTTCGACTGTTTAAATAAAATGCAGACAAAGGTGACAAAGTCAATACATAGGGAGCAAGGCTGGCAGATGCTCTTTGACTCTGTCTCTGAAAACAGGCATTTGGGCCATAGCATCTAAAGCTGATGAGCAGTTACAGATAGATGTCTCAGCGGCTCTGTGTGCCCTTATTAGTGCATGTTGCTGTTCTGGGCAGCAAAGGAAGAACATCCGAGTTGATGTCACCTGGTATTTCAGTAGCAGTCAAGAAATCTGATCAAATTCTAGAAAAGATTTTAAAAAGGATAGAGAACCAGCTGTAAGACGTTACCATGATACTATATAAAACTGTCGATTGCCCTCATATTCAGTACTGATCTAGGCCCTTCCTCTGCAAAAAAAAGGATGGCAGAACTGGAAAAAGGTCAGAGAAGTGCAGTTAAGACATTGAGAAGTGGAATGACTTTCTCACGAGAAACAAGGGAGTAAGGTGGGAGTTGTCATCTCGGAAAAGAGATGAGTTGGGGCTATGACAGATGCCTATAGAGTTGAGTGGCCCACGAAAAAAGAGATAGGGATTGAATATTCACTATCTCTTCCAGTACAAAAACATGGCACCAAGTGGAGCTAACCACAGCTGAGTTAAGGAGAGGGGAGAGGACGTTCTTTCCAGTAATGTGTTGGATGTTAAATACTTGTGAATGTTCAAAACTCCAGAGTTTACCATGGAAGAAATTCATTGATGATTGGGAAACAGGAATTCCCTGAGCTGAAAATAAATGGAAGCCACAAAGTTACTTGTGGGAAATATCTTACACTCTTGCCCTTGTCTTATTTTTCCCTAACATCCACTTATTGTCACTGTCACAGAGGTTACTGAGATAAACAGACTTCTAGTTTGTACGGACACACCTCTGCTGATGTTCTTACATCTCCAGATGAGCAATGCTTGACTGTAGCATGGAGGTACATTGCTTTTTCCTGTGTGGTGAGCTTGGCTGTGCCTCTGACTACAGCAATGTTAATGCAGTGAGTGTCTCAGGCTGTGTGCCTGGTACTTCTGTTCATGACACATTGTGGGTAGATGCTTATGCCAGACAAAAGAACCTGGAGGTACCAATCATCCCAATCAGTTGTGTATTGTCACTTTGAGCCTGGTGTCAGTCCTGCTGGGCAGGAGAAGGCTCCTTGATGTGGCTGGCTGTGTGCACAGCTCATGCTTCTCAGGCTGCAGCTGGGCTTGTTTTAAGGGTTTTTTGGAAGTGCTGTTTACAACAGGGCGGTGAGGTACTGAGGCAGGGACAAGCAATACCTATCTAGGAGATCAAACTGTCTGCCTGGTGTAAACCATTGGAGGCTTGCTGGCCTTGGTGGAGTTGTGCCAGATGACCAGATGACATTTCTGGGGCCTGCAGCTCCAGAGCCCACAGTCTGTCTCCCCTGAGTTGTACTCAGTTTGTGTTGTTCTCACTCCCTCTCCTGGCTCGGTGCACCCACCCTACCTGACTTGAGGGGACTGCACGGGAACGTGAGCTGTTGTGCAACTGGGAAGACAAGCAGCTTCTATGTGAGAGGGAAGGAAGGGCAGGAACCACCACAGCACTGGAGGAGAAAAGAATAAAGAGCTTGGCAAGGGCATGTTTCTTGTGTGTACCTAGAAGAGACTTCTCTCTGTTACCCTGCTGTGGGTAAAATGTACTTTCTCTGGTGTTCACTGTTGGTGTTGCATTCAAAGGTTTCTCATCTGTTCAAGAAATGTGTGATGTGAAGGAAAGCGGTGAGATCTTTTGCTAATCCTGTTCCTATCCCTGCTTCCACTCTCTTTTCCCACCTTCTCCTCCAGTTGCTGAGCATGAAGAGTTGGAGCGACATGAGGCAAGAGGTGATGTTCCTGACCAACGTGAATGCCTCAAACTCCTCTACACAGATCTACCAGGCTGTGTCACGCATTGTCTGTGGCCATCCTGAAGGTGGAGGGCTCAAAATTAAATCCCTGAATTGGTATGAGGATAACAATTACAAAGCACTGTTTGGAGGCAACAACACTGAAGACGACGTAACTAACTTCTATGATAACTCCACAAGTAAGTGTAACCCTGGCATGGCCTAAGGTGCTGTCTCCTTGATGGTTGTCATCACCAGTGTTCCCCAAACTTACACAGATTAAAGCAGGCGGTCCTAAAGGACGGCATACCTTCCACTGTTTTGAGAAAAGCATGCGTGTGCTGCCTCCTGCCCATGTCCTTAAGGCCAGTGAGGATATCAGCATGCAAGGGTTTCCCAAGGGCCTTTTGTAGAGTCCACAGAAGGCTGTGCAGTGGACCTCTTTCAGGGTGAGAGGGAGCACAGTCCTGTGCAACTGTGAAATCTGACCTTTTCTGGACAAACTTTGTTCATGCTATGCATCAGGGTTGTGGGAGCTGTGCAGGACTAGCAGCGTGGCTCTTAGAGAAGACTAGAGGCTACCTGGGCGTTCCATGTTTGCTGAGCAGACTGTGGAGGCTTGGACTGAAAGGGCCTTTCAGGGAAGCTTTGCAGCAGAGGGGTTTTGTTATGTGACAAATCCTGTGCTTTCAGCTGTGACTGTCTATTAAAGCCCCACACAAGTGGGGCATATGCCTTCTGCAGTTGTCACTGTGCTGTTCAGCCACTCATCCTTGTCCTCTCTTCTTCAGCACCCTACTGCAATGAGCTGATGAAGAACCTGGAATCCAGCCCGCTTTCCAGGATTATCTGGAGGGCTTTGAAACCATTGCTGATTGGGAAGATCTTGTACACTCCAGACACACCAGCCGTAAGGAAGGTCATGACTGAGGTAACTCTAGCCCTGTCTTCTGATATGTAGGATGAGATATGTTCTCTGGCTGGGCAGCTTAGCTGCTCTGTGTTAAATTGGGCCCAAACACAAGCCTAGAAAGGATTGCTTGCAAAGCACAGCCTCCCTAGTCTCCTTGTGTTTGCTGTTGAAGGCTCAAGCTGGAAGCTTTTCTGGTGGTGCCTTTTGATTATCCACAGACTTTGTATCTCTAGTGTGGGATATGGGAGTTGGGGAAGACCTTGATAAGCCTTCAGGTGTCCTTCCTCTCCTCCAGTGCAGACTGGTCAATGAATCCTTAATCATTTCCAATTGTGGTTTATATAATGTGGTCTCTAATTCCCCAAGCTCCCTCAGCAAGACTTCTAGCACGTGGGGAGGGGCTGCCTCTGTGTGCTCTTCATCTCCAAGGCAGAGTCATTCGCCACCAAGCCTTGAAAGGCAGTTCTAAGCCACAGGCATCCATGCTTCCTTTTGTTGTTTTTCTTCTAAGTGCACTTGATTTTTCCCTACTCTGATCCTTGTAGAAGCTGAGCTGCTGTTTGAATATAGGCAACACTTGGTACTTTGCATGACAGGTCAATGCACCCTCTTAGCCTACAGTGGATCCCTGACAACTTCTGGGAATAACCTTCCCTTCCTCTTTGCCAACAGGTGAACAGGACATTCCAGGAGCTGGGTGTGTTCCGTGACCTCGGGGGGATGTGGGAGGAGATAAGCCCAAAGATTTGGACATTTATGGAAAGCAGTCAGGAAATGGATCTCATTCGGGTCAGTATGCTGTCCTTGCCAGAGTCGCTACTGTTGTCTTCTGCAATAAATGATGAAAAATTTACTTTAGATGGTACTTCAGTGCTGAGCTGGGCAGATAAATAGTATGGATGAGACCCTTCCTTGAAAATATGTGGCTGTACCGATCTTGCACTATGCTTGGCATTCATTCCTTCATGTAGTGACCTGCTGCAAACAGGAGCAATGTGAGTTTAACACCTGTTTTTAATCTGCCTCTGTGGGCAAATGGGCTGTTTCTTCCACAGTGTTGCTTTGTGGTATGAATATCTGGCTTGGGGTACTTTAGTAAGCTGTGGACCTGTGGGGTTGGTGACACATTCAGGTCCCTGCGCTGTGTGCTTCTTGACAACAGTGGTCTCGTGATAGCAGCAAAGTGAGTAGTCACATAGCTAGGTCAAATACTGGAAGGTTCTAGG
Source organism: Nycticryphes semicollaris (assembly GCA_013400055.1). Lineage (NCBI taxonomy): Eukaryota > Metazoa > Chordata > Aves > Charadriiformes > Rostratulidae > Nycticryphes > Nycticryphes semicollaris. Next base: position 233,859 of record VXBJ01003247.1, on the reverse strand, counting down.
TGGCCTCAGGCCCTGTTGGGTACAGTAGGAGTTGAGTGGTTATCATGTTAAAGCTGAAACTAGATGTCTGGCACAAATCTTGTAAACTTAATTTGGAATCCCGTGGTATGCTTAATTTAGTAGTACCTGGGAGAAATATGGGAGAAGAGCCAACAGCACCCTACAGCTGATTGCTTCATAACGTGCCATGCATACTAGACCATGAAGAAGGGGCTGGGAATCTTGTTTGGATTTACACGCTTTCTGCTAGCCTTTTGGCTCCCTGGAGCATTGTGCCAGGTGTTAAGCCTGCATCACTGGGGCATTATCTGCTTAAGTGGCTGTCCTGGTTTGAGGCTTAGTTTACTGTTGCTTCCCTCAGGTGCAACTGTGAGGGGTGGATGTGCTGATATCTTTGGCAGCATGGTGATGTAAAACTGAGGTAGCAAAAGACACAAACTTGCAGAGTAGTTTTTCCTGTTGTCTGCAAGGCAGCTGGCTGTGTGTCATAGTGCAGCTGTTACAGAGACCTCTCCAGGTCTTTCAAGCCTTGAAGTTCATTCTTTGCTTACCCTAATGTAATGCTGTGTTGGATAGTCTCTGACCTGCCCTGTTACAGTTCCCCATCAACATGACATATTAGAGAGCCAGAGACATAATTTTCATCATTCCTGTGTCTCTGTTGGCTTTATGAAAGTTAATTTGCTAGATGTTGGCTTGAGGGGGTTGACAGTTGGGGCCACCAACTGCAAATTGAACCATTTGCTGCAGAGAATGAAGACAAAGTCAGGATTTGCGAATTGGTTTGTAGGCATGTCCTTTGAAAAGCGAGTGTTGATGTATNCAGTCTGGTCTCCTCTTCGGTATTGGCATGGGAGCAGAAGTTACAGAGTTGTTGTAACATTTGTTGTCACCTGTAGCAGTTTGTGCAAGCAGAAGTACTTCCCTGGCAGTGGAAGTCACAGGCACGTGCAGCTCCTAGGCAGCATCCCGTTTAATATAGAGGTGCAGCACAGATCACTTGTACATGAATGGGCTGAGGCATAGAGTTGCCTGTTTGTGGCTGCTTTCAAGGGAGAAGTCGATCCCTCGCTGTTTGTTAGCCACTGAGGCTGCCATGCTGCTGGGTGACTGGGCATCACCTCCCACCTTTCTGTGTTGTGCAGTTTATTTGGTGTATTGTAGTCTGCTGAGGGGAGGAAAGCGCTTTGCGTGCCTATTTTGGCACTTCCAGCTTGATGCTAATGTGGCTACTAACTTTGGAGGGACATTGCGTGGCCCTGGAGTTAAGGACTGATGAGGCTGAGCCTGTTACCTGGAGGTGTGGTGCCCTTCCTGCTGGGGATGGTGACACAAGACAACCTTAGAAGGCTGGATGTGAGGAGAGTGTAGTGCAGACAATCCCTGTTTGCTTGGATTTCCCTTCTGCATGTTCTCTTCGGCCAGTTTGACGTGTTCTGTTTTCCCATTTTCATGATGCTGTTTTTGTAACTGTGCGACCCTTACTTTCTAGTTTGCTGGTAATGGCAAAGCATGGGGAAGCTCTTTACCTCTCCAGTTCATTCTTTTTTCTGGCAGGAAGTCCATTTCCTGTTTTTATTGGTTAAGAGTTTTTATGGTTTTCTCTTGTGCAGGTTTTTTGTCTTTTTCTCAGTTCAACTGACTTTCACAATTAATGCTCCCTTCCTGCCTGCCTTTACATTGTCTGCCCAGAGAACTGGTTTCTGAGTCAGTGCCAGGTCCTTCTACCTGGACTGTGCCTGTGTGGGGCATTGTGCATACATGTAGTGGGGCAATAGTCCATCCTCGGAAATCTGGCCGTTAGACCAGGTGGAAAAAAGCAGAGAGAGAATAGAGAGGCAGGACATCAAGGCTGTACAGGGCTGCTTTAGCCAGCCCTGATGGTGCAATAATACTAAAATATATAAGAAAGAACTCCTGGCCTCTGGAGCTGGTATTTCTGCTGAGCACTGTGCCAGTTCAGCCTCCAGCCATGCCACAGGCCCTCTCTGTCCCAGCCAGCAGCAGAGGTTTGTTGGGAGGGGCGAGCAGAGCTTGGCAGGCACCATCAGCCAAATGTTTCTCAAGCACATCTCCCTCTTCCTTTTGCTGGTGCGAGACCTGATCTGCGTCTTTGGGGCGCAGAGTTGTGCGTGGCTCTCTGCTGCCCTCTCCATGGGAGAAGGGTGGCAGGACACAGGGCCCGCCAGCCTGTAAGGCACACCCAATGGTGCTCTACCAAGGCAGGCGCATCTGTTGACACTGGAGGTTAAGAGGAAGGACTCCCACCACGCTGATCATCTCAACATGGCAGAAGGCCTCTCCCCGCACCTTCTTAAAAGGCATTTTCCTCAGTAGTTCTTGTTTTCATGATGAGACAGGAGATCAAGTATTAATTAGCAACAACTGTTCCTTCCTTTGAAAATAAAATACCTGCAGACGCTGCTGAAAGGCAGGGCTCTCTGGGACCTGCACTTGCCGGCTTCCAACTGGACAGTGGAGGATGTTGCCCGTTTCCTGTCAAACCATCCAGAGGACTTTGAGACAGCAAACGGCTCAGTGTATACCTGGGCGGATGCCTTCAATGAGACAGACCGAGCTATCCAGACCATCTCCCGCTTCATGGAGGTGAGATCCTGCTACTGTGGGCGCGGAGCTGGGGGAGGGCAGCAACGTGGTCTCCACCCGCATGGTGGGGTGTTCCTGGAAAGGGAAGATACATGTTCCTCAGTCCATTTTGTGTAAACAACCAGGCTTTAGTAGGGCCGAGCGCACAGCATGTTAGAAAACAGAGTTTATTCAGGTGCCTAAATACAGAAGTAAGAACCTAACTGTAGGCCTTGTTCTTGAAGCTCTCTCTTCAGCCATTGCATGTGGTTTCCCACCCTGCTGTTACAGGGAGTCTGAGAGCTGCTGGTTGCTGTGGCGTTGTAAAACAGCTCGCATTTCCCTCCAGGGTTTTTGCTGGGGACTGCAATGAAGCTAGCAGCTGCTATAAGCTGAAGAAGACAGCAAATAATGAAATTTGTTCTGCTTGTTATTTGATTGTCTTGGCAGATGGGGGCAAACAAACAGGCCTTGGTCTGTCAGGGGCCTGGTCCGAAGCCTTCGAGTCTCTCCACTGATTTTTAGAGGCTTTGAATCAGACATAGCTTATTGGTAACAGAGGAAATAAGACTGTCTATGGAAATAGACACCTGGATGGAATCCTGTAGCTAGTACTGCAATGCTACCTGACCTCTTGTCCAGAAAATACTTTTGCTGAGGTATTTCTCAGTGATTTTTTTTTTTTTGACTGGAAAGTGACCACCCAGCAGGAAAAAATGGCATCTCTAGCAACTTGCTTGGGCTATTCTGAGTCATTGCAAAGTAGTCAGCGCTGTGACTGTTTCTTGGTCATTGCATTACCATTGCAGAGTTCTAGGGTTTTTTTCCCTCCTTAATGTAAGCAAAGTATGTTCTGGTTTTGTAACTTACACCTAAACACTACAAAATCTGTCCCTGTCTAGTGTGTCAACTTGGATAAACTGGAGCCTGTGGCCACAGAAGTCCGCCTTATAAACAAGTCCTTGGAACTTCTGGATGAAAGGAGGTTCTGGGCTGGCATAGTCTTCACTGAAATAGCTCCTAACAGCGTAGAACTCCCTCAACATGTGAAATACAAGATACGCATGGACATCGATAATGTGGAAAGGACAAACAAGATCAAGGACGGGTGAGTCCTGGCATCCTGCCTTATGAACAATTTGTTACAGAGAATGTGCTGAGAAGGTTTTCTAACAGAAAGATCTTGTTTCCTCTGTGCAGGTACTGGGATCCTGGTCCCCGTGCTGACCCTTTTGAGGACATGCGCTATGTTTGGGGAGGCTTTGCCTACCTGCAGGATGTGGTGGAACAGGCCATAATTAGGGTGCAGACAGGCACGGAAAAGAAGACAGGAGTTTATGTGCAGCAGATGCCCTACCCATGTTATGTGGATGACATGTATGTATCCCGGAGAATTGTGGCATGGCCTTTTGTCACTCCTTAGACATAGTTTTATGTCCCTACTGTTGGCGGGGTAACAATCTCATTAGTCTTCCTAATCCCCCAGAATTAGGGGACCTGCCTGGAGGATTTAGAATACAGAATGACTTGCAGAGTCCTTCCTAGGAGAAGGACTGTATGTATAGTACTACCACATACAGATGACATTGTTAACTTGTGACCATATGCCCAGACCTGACACAGGTAAAAATAGTATTGGGAAAAAAAAAGCAGAGACCTGGGCACAGGACAGTGGAAAGAGGGACCGTTGAGAGTAGTCACCAGGAAAGGCAGGTCTTTGCACCCACTCTTCCAATGAGTGACAGATGCAGTTCCAGGTCCCACTCCAGACTGGTGATTTGCTTTAGACCCATCAGCCCTGCCTCATGGTGAGACATCTCATGGTGATCCTGTGTTGTGCTCTGCACATTGGCTGCTTTGTGCAATGCAGCCTTAGCTGTTACCCTGCTTTGCTAGTCCTGGAGTAGTAGCTGAAGTTACAGTGATTTTTCTCACTCTGTTCTTCTGTCCCCTTTCCTTCCTTCTGTCAGATTTCTGCGTGTTATGAGCCGCTCCATGCCTCTCTTCATGACTCTAGCCTGGATCTACTCAGTGGCTGTGATAATTAAGGGTATTGTGTATGAGAAGGAAGCCCGGTTGAAGGAGACAATGAGGATTATGGGACTTGACAATGGCATCCTTTGGCTAAGCTGGTTCATTAGCAGCCTCATCCCTCTTCTGATGAGTGCAGGCCTGCTGGTGCTGATACTTAAGGTGAGTTGACTGGTTTGGTCTGTGTCAGCGGAGTCTAAAGCCTTGAGACTCTCCTAAGCAGTAGCCTGCACTGGAATAGTGGGAAAGAGTTAGTGAGTATGGGTTGACCATACTTTTTGGCAACAGGACTTTGGAACAAAATGGGGCTGAGTGGCTGAAAACAGCAGGAGAGGCTATAGATTAATTGCTTATGAAAAGGTGCCTCTGGTACTACCATGCTTCTGGGAAGGCTGTTGTGCCAACTTCAGTACAAACTTGCTTGTATTAGAGCTGTTTCAAAGCCTTATATACCTGATTTTTCTCCTGCCAGATGGGGAATCTGCTGCCTTACAGCGACCCTAGTGTGGTGTTTGTTTTCCTGTCCATCTTTGGTGTTGTGACGATACTCCAGTGCTTCCTCATCAGCACCGTGTTCTCCAGAGCCAACCTGGCAGCTGCCTGTGGGGGCATTGTCTATTTCACACTGTACCTGCCTTATGTGCTGTGTGTTGCGTGGCAGGACTACGTCAGCTTCTCACTGAAGATTTTTGCGGTGAGTCTTGAGGAAACTGTCCTGGGTACTGGGCCTCTACCAGTATGGCACTAAGCAGTTCTCTAACTAGACACTGATAACAAGGGGCGGGGGTGGCAGTGGGAGGTTAGTTTTCCAGTGTAAGAGGCCATCAGGGCTGGGCTTAGTGAAGAGGTTGAGTGAACCCACTAGTAGCAGCTGGAAGGGTTTTGTTGGCCTTGGTGGAACTAATTCACCTAGACTAAGCTGTCTTATCTCTGTATGCTGTGATGCTGTACCACCAGATAATGCAGGCTGAAGGAACCAGCTGTCCTTCCTCTGCACAGCGCTTCTCACCTGTCTGGAGAACGTGGCTGTTAATGGTGTCTTCCCTCACATAAACATCCAAAGAGCAAGGAAAAGAAAATAGGGAAACAATTCTGGGTGGTGGTCCAGCAGAGACTTCAAGCCTTTTTTGCTGGAACCAAGACTGAGTCTGCCATTCCCTCTCTGCAAATCTGGTCATGGTCCTTGGACTTTTCACTTTTCCCATAAGGATTGTGGACCAAGTCCATCGCCTTATGTTAGAGCTGAGCTGCCTAGTTGGAGAGTAGTTGAGAAAAACTGAATGCTTATTCTTGCCTCCTGTTTGCAGAGCCTGCTGTCTCCAGTAGCCTTTGGCTTTGGTTGTGAGTACTTTGCACTCTTTGAAGAGCAGGGAGTTGGTGTTCAGTGGGACAACTTCTTTGAGAGCCCTTTGGAAGAAGATGGCTTTAGCATCACCACATCTGCTGCCATGATGTTGTTTGACACCTTCCTATATGGGGTCATGACCTGGTACATTGAGTCTGTCTTCCCAGGTGAGGTCTGCTTCTGAGTTCACATGTTTAAATGGATCCTTTCAGCCTCCTCATTTGCAAAGGTGCAAATTGGACCCATCTTTAAGCAGTGCTGCAGAGAGGTCGTGGAAGAAAACCACAGACCAGCATCACTGTAAGGTTGTTGCTGCCAATAGCAGTGACGGTTGCCCAGCACAGAGGCTGTGCCCCATTCAGGTGATGGCTGCATCAGTCCCAGAAGCTTTGCTGTACTTAGGCTAGCGGTTCTCTTCTCTGAATTACTAAGTCCACAGACCCTGCTCTGGGGGGAAAAGTTGAAAGTGTTAGCACCACATGTGGCTGCTTAGCACCTTCCAGCACAGGGCTTTTAACCCTAACGTGAAGTCTGGGAAAAGAGATGTCTCTTAGTCCCAAAGTCTGGCAGTGTCTTCATCAAGAAAGATCTCCTCTTAGTCCTGCCAACTCTAGAGGATAACCGGGGGTGGAGTACTTCCTGCTTTATCCTGAAAGCTAGCATGAGAAAAGGGACATATGTAATGCTCATGTAATGCTTTTCTCTTTAGGCCAGTATGGGATTCCCAGGCCTTGGTACTTTCCTTTCACAAAGTCCTATTGGTTTGGTGAGGAACCACGGGACAGGCAGCACCCTCATCCTGAACAGAAGGGGCCTTCAGAAGGTAAGTGCTGGACACAGCCTTTCTGCTTTGAAGTGTTATGGCCTTCCTTTTTGAAAGGAGAGTTCAATGACAGAAGGACTGGCATGGCTAAGAAGAAATTGGTCATTCCTTTGTTTTCAGTGTGCTTATCGGGTGGGTGTATCCAGATAAACCCAAGGTACTTTGCTCAATTGAGTGCAGGTGGGTATTCCAGCCTCATGGGGTTGAGTAATTCCTCCCATTTTTGCTGACCCTGGTGACACTGGAGATCTGCCATCTCCCAGATGGGCCAAGTAGAGACAAAAGAGCTAAAGGACAGCTTCTGTGGAAGGTTCCTGTCCCTGGGGAAGAAATGTGGTCAGTTCTTTGTATAGCTCATTTCTACTTGGATCTTTATGGTCTTGGGGGAATGTGAAATTTCTTAGAACTCCACACAGTTGCTGTTAAAAGCTGTCATATCTCTCTGCTTTCTTCCAGTGTGCAAGGAGGAAGAGCCTACGCATCTGAGCCTTGGTGTTTCCATCCAGAACCTGGTCAAGGTTTATCGTGATGGCAAGAAAGTTGCTGTAGATGGTCTCACACTGAACTTCTATGAAGGACAAATCACGTCTTTTCTGGGACATAATGGAGCTGGGAAAACCACTACCATGTAAGAAGAAAATAATGCTTTAAGACAGTGGTGGAAGCGACTCTGAATACTGTAGTTCTTATCAACATAGTAGAGGTAGCTGTACAAGAACAAGTATACAAGCTGGTGCAGACTAAGGTGCTCTGCTAATTTACCCTAGTTGTGCAGGTGCCTCAGAAGATGCACAGGTACAGGGGTCTGAAATTGGAGGTTGAAGCTGTGTCAAATGAATCTGCTGGCAGCACTTTTTAGTAACGACTGCTGTTTATGATTCTGACTTACTAGAGTAGGGAAATGAGTTGGGACTGAAAGGATGTGAAGCTTTTAAAGGAAAAAAAAATACTTCCTTCAAGCAGAGTCTTGTGGTTATGTTAAAAACATTGGAGCAGACTTTTATTTTTTTTTTTTTTTACGTGTCTGTTAGTGAGATGTTTCTCAGGCTGCTTTTCTGATGTGGGAGTTCCCCAGGGTTTCCACCCATTTTTCATATACGGTAACATGTGCAGTAGGTAATTTCTAGTGGTGAAACCTGCTTATCTATTGTGTTTGTCCTTCAGGTCCATCTTGACTGGCTTGTTCCCCCCAACCTCAGGTACAGCCTTCATCCTGGGCAAAGATATCCGCTCTGAGCTCAGCACCATCAGGCAGAACCTGGGAGTCTGTCCACAACACAACGTGCTGTTTGACTTGTGAGTAGCATCTCTGAGGTGCAAGACCGGTGTTACCCAACAGAAGTTTGCATTCTTTAGTAGTGTGATTTCAGCTAGACCAGTCCTAACTTTATGGCCCAAGCTGAGCATACCTGGTCTGCAGTTCATTCCCAAAACCTTGTCCTTAAAAGATGTTTTCCCAAGCAAACAAGCATGCTTGCTGTAATGCCTAATGCAAGGGCTGAATCCCGGCGTGGTGCTGTCAGCTGTGCCCTGAGCCTGCTCCTGTTCCCTAGGCTGACTGTGGAGGAGCACATCTGGTTCTACGCCCGGCTTAAAGGGCTGCCAGAAAAGAAGGTGAAAGAGGAGATGGAGCAGATGGCAGTAGATGTTGGTTTGCCTCACAAACTGAAAGCGAGGACAAGCAAACTCTCCGGTAGGTTCAGCTGCTTTCACGTTTCTCAGCTGCTGCCTCAGCCCCTCTTTCACGTTACAGACTTCGGTTGAATCTTCCAATTAAATAGTCTACCACACAATTAAGGACTTAAGAAAATCTTACATACGTATCTTGTATTTTATACTTGCTTCCATCACGGCGTAGTCCAGCTGCATGTGATATGTTCTCCAAATGCTTACTAATATGTTTGGAGTTCATGGGTTTAGGTGAAAGTGGCTCAGACCATAATCTCCAAGTCCCTTGCTGTTTGTAAACTGTATGTGTGTTTCTTGTGCTGATTTACGTTTCTTCAGTTGTTATCCTGGAATATCCTTCCCCCTTGTTCAGGAGCGGCTGGATTCCTCTGTTAGTTGAGGGATTGAGACTCCTTTGTCTGTGACTCAGTTATCAGCACAGCCTGCAGATTTGACCTTAGGAAAGGAGGGAGATGGCCACAGGTTGGCTTTAATATTGAAAAGTGTATACAATTCCTTGCTGCTGCATCTGGCATGCTTCCATGGGACCTATTTCTGCTGTTCATTCTCTGGAGACTAATGCTCCGATCCTCAGATGTGGTTAGGCCTCCAAGCTGGAACTTACTACTGCCGATGTTGGGATAGTATGATTCATTTATGAAAGGGCTTACAAGGTGTGGGTTTCTGCAGCAAGGGGAGAGTTGGACTCCTCCTGTCCAACAGGGGGACCATCTTGATGAATTAACCCCTGTCCTGAGAGTGATGGGAGCCTAATGGCCTGAAACAGTAGCAGTGCTTGGTATTCTCAGTGTGCAATTCTGCTTTCACTTGGAGAGCTCATTATCCACTGTTCTGCAGCTCTTGCTGTTCCCCTCATCTCTGCGTCAGCCTGAGCACCTCTTTCTTCTTGTGCCTGTCAGGTGGTATGCAGAGGAAGCTCTCAGTTGCCTTAGCCTTTGTTGGCGGCTCCAGGGTTGTCATTCTGGATGAGCCTACTGCTGGGGTGGATCCTTATTCTCGGAGAGGGATATGGGAATTGCTCCTCAAGTATCGGCAAGGTATGTGGTCTTTTTCAGTACTCCTAATGAATATGTCACAGAAAGCCAAAGAAGATCAGTCTGACTTGTGACTGTTCTCAAAATAGCAATCTCTCTCTGCAAATCTATTGTTGCCTGCACTGAGGAAGGAACAAAGAGCATGCAGGACGAGGATGTTCTTATCTCTCGTCTGTCTTCCTTTCTTATCCTATTCATGTCAGGGCTCATGGACAAAGCTTCTCGATGGATCATAAGGGCAGTTAAAGTCAGAAATTAATCCTTGGTGTGCAGGAGTGTCCTGTTCTGCTCTGTGCAACCACCCTTGCTGACATGAAATTAACTTGCTTTTGCTGAGCCTGACAAGGGCTTGCAGAAAGTGGGGAGAATAAACCCATGATAACACAAGTGACCTTCTTCCATGCTGCTAGCCTCATTCAAAGGAGCCTGGAGTTGTGGCATCAACCGCCCATCCAAATTCATGGCAAGATACAGATAATTGTGGCTTTGTCTTGGGAACATGAGTATGGTTGAGTTACCATCAGTGTCTTCCCTTGCTTTCTTCCAGGCCGCACTATCATTCTCTCCACACATCACATGGATGAAGCAGACATTCTGGGGGACCGGATTGCCATAATTTCTCATGGCAAACTCTGCTGTGTTGGCTCTTCTCTCTTCCTGAAGAACCAACTGGGAACAGGCTACTATTTGACCCTGGTCAAGAAGGATGTGGATTCTTCTTTGAGCTCCTGCCGAAACAGCAGCAGCACAGTGTCCTATCTGAAAAAGGTACAGCTGTCCCTACCTGCTTATATTAATTCTTCTTACAAGAAATCTTGGGTTTATGGGAAGCAGTATTTAAGATTTTGCATGTTAGAAAGCCTCAAAGAGAAATTCCTTATTCTTTAAAAGACGTGTTACTTGCTTTTAGAGGTGCTATGCCAGATCACGTCTGGTTAAACTGTTGCATGGGACGTACATCTCTATTACAGTTTCTTTCAATGCCAGTGATCCAAAGCTGATTAGAGAGATACACGTGAAGTGAGCACCCTTGCAAAAGCTCCTATAACTGTGACCTCTTATATTTCAGCCCTTTGCAGTAGACTGTCACTATTGCTTTGACTCTCTGTGGGGTATCCAGCATGTTGCAGCATCCGCTTGAAATTAATTACCTGAAGCGTAGGATCTTGTGGGCCCGTTATTGATTAAACAGCAAGAAACAATGGTTGTCTTCTCTTTTGTGACCAGGATGACAGTGTCTCCCAGAGCAGCTCTGACGCTGGCCTTGGCAGTGACCATGAAAGTGACACACTGACAATAGGTGAGGCTAAGAAAATAATGTAAGATTCGGTCCTGGCATTGACGTTGTGCTATCTTTGACTTTGGACAACTGCCTTAACCTTGTGCCCCTGTCTAGCTATGGTCTTTGGGACAGTTATTGTATTCACAGAGATGATATCTTTAAATTCATAAATAATGGAACATTCTTCTGTAGTGAACCATTTTGAGTTCAAGCTGTCCTGAGATTTAATAATGAAAGATTATAGTTGCTAGGCCTGTTAGCAATATGTAATGTTTGCTGGTGAACTGTACATCAATGACTTGCGGGGCTGCCAGTAGCACATAAAAGCTCTCCCAGATTCTGCAGATAAAAAGAATAGCCAGGCTTGGGTCCAGGCTTTCATCCAAACTTGTGTTAAATGTAAAAAGAAACCAGACTTTCCATGGAAATGAGCTGCTTTCCAGAGATGTCCCATTTCGCCTTCTTTCCTTACAGCAAGTTTTTTTAGACAGAGCTGCTCTTTCCACATAATGAACAGTAACAAGATGAACACCATCTTTTCCTTTTAATTCTTCTAGATGTCTCTGCGATTTCAAATCTCATTACAAAGCACGTTCCTGAGGCCAGGCTGGTGGAGGATATTGGCCATGAATTAACCTATGTCTTGCCATACAAGGCTGCCAAAGAGGGAGCTTTTGTGGAGCTGTTTCATGAAATTGACGACCGTCTCTCTGATCTTGGCATTTCCAGCTACGGCATCTCTGAAACCACCCTGGAGGAGGTGAGTGAGCTGAAGGTTGTCTTTTGACTTAAACTAAGCAAAATTAATCATGGCAGAAATAAGAAAGAAAGGGACTCTTGTCTTTTCCTGAAAACGTTTATTGTGGAACAGGCAACTTGGCATTTGTCTCCAAAATAGATTGCTGTCTGCACTGTTTTTAAGTGTGTGCTCACAGAAGTGTGCATTAAAAACTGAAATGTAGTACTGACAAGCACAGACAGATCCTTTATACTCAATTGCACTTTGCTGGGATGTCATGTGAAGGTTGGCCCCTCGTTTGGCTTCTAATTACTGTGTAAATACCTTTGAGGTATTTTTAGGGATGCTTATGCTGCTCTTAACTAAAAACACATATTTCAGTTGTGGAGACCATACTTTTCAGAAACCACTTGGATGTGTGCCATTCTCAGGGTTGCTTTTAGGGTTTGCCCCTTGTGGCTGTGTTCAAGCAGAGAAGTCTGTCTGCCTTTCATCAAAGAAATGTCAGGCAGTTTATCCCCTGTTTACATGAAATTATGGAGTTGATTGCCCTGTAGGTCCTCCCACAGCTGTGAAGACCTTAGCTACTATCTGCAATTTGAAAGTGTTTTTTCTAGTTTGGGAGGGTTCATGGGACAAGCTCCACAGAGGTGCCTATTCAAGCATGAACAGGAGTAAGTGCTATCAGACTAGGAGGAAGATGAGATTCCCCAAATTCAGTAACTAGGTCTTTATGTGAGATACAGGAAAGAGCTTGTGTTTGGGATGCTCTGAGAACTGACATTAGAAAGGGAGGGGACATCTGGTATGCTGTTACAGGCTGGCTCCTGGAAGCTGGAGAGAAGCCACAAAATCTGTGTCCCCATCACTCTGGGGATAAACCCTGTGGCTGCTGTTCTCATGATGCATCTGTCAGTCTTCTGCTCTCTTGTGGCATCTTCTGAAGCAATCTGCTACTGCTCCTCTTCAAATTTTCACTGACACTTACCATTGCTTTTCAGATCTTCTTGAAAGTGGCTGATGATAGTGGAGTGGATGCAGAAACCTCAGGTAGGTGCAGTTGTCTCCTGTTGGGCTGAAGGCTCCTTCAGTGGGAGGTACCAGGCTCACTACACTAAGTGGTTGTGCCAGCATTTCCTGATAAACTAGTGCTAGCAAAATGAACTTAAGACTGATGTGTACATTCAGTAAGAATTTCCAAACAGTGAGGGCAGACTACTGTTTTCTGTGGCTAGATGAAAAAAGGGTGTAGGGCACTGTAAGAAGGTTCTAAGCACACGAAAAAGTGGTGCATAAAACATGTGACCCTTGCAGAGTGGCAGTCTTGGTTTTACTTTTACCTGCACTGGGGTCACTCCAGATCAGATCCTCAGTTTGCAAATGTAAAAGATACTGCTTTAGTTTTTCTGAGGCTGATTGGAGACTAACTGAAGCAGTTCAGCTAATCCTAACTGCGTTATTTTCAGATGGGACGTTGCCAGCCAGAAGGAACAGGCGTGTGTTCGGGGACCGGCAGAGCTGCCTTCGTCCATTTACAGAAGATGATGCATTTGATCCTAATGATTCAGACATAGATCCAGGTACTGCTGTGGCTCAAGCTTGCTTTCTTCTTGTGGACACTCTTTCGTATTATAAACACTGCAGGTCATACGGCTAATGCTACCAAAGGAGTGGTGGTGTATTTGCCTTCAAGGAGTAGTGGGCAGTGCAGTATCCACAGTCTGCTCAACCCTCCCATCAAGGCTCAGATGAGGGTGGAAATGCATTTATGTGAATTTCTGTTTCTGTCTCTGCTCACTGCTCTTTTATTTTTTTGAGAGTGTAGCTGCTCCAGCTATCAACCTGTGTTTCCAGCACAGAAGGGCCCTGAGAGGATTTCTGTGAGCTTTTGAATGAGGGTCATTTCTTCTTGCCAGCAGAATCCAGAGAGACAGACCTTCTCAGTGGCATGGATGGAAAAGGCTCCTACCAGATGAAGGGCTGGAAGCTCACGCAGCAGCAGTTCATGGCTCTGTTGTGGAAGAGGCTGCTTATTGCCAAGAGAAGCCGGAAGGGCTTCTTTGCTCAGGTGAGAGCACCCAACACGTGCAGAATCCCTCAGCATGGACAGCTCTGAACCATGCATTGTATTCAGACTTAAAGGTGGGCACAAAACCTCAAGGGAATACAGATAACGAAAACCAGTCTTCAGTGCATGTCTTTGCAAAAGGAGGCTCACACAAGTGAAAGGAGTTGTGTGATAACCAAGTGGTTACAGTAATCTTGCACAACAAAGAGGAATTGAGGTTCAAATCCAAATCTGGCACTTGCAGGCTGAATCCTCTGCATCCCAAGTGAGTGCCCTGGTTGAATGGGAAACTTTAAAGAGGTTTTGATCCATTCAGTGACTCAAATGTAGCTCTTGTAGTCTCTGGGAACACTCGCATTAAAAAGAGTTTGTTCTTTCCTTGCAGATTGTGCTGCCAGCTGTCTTCGTGTGTATTGCTCTCATGTTCAGCCTGATCGTTCCTCCCTTTGGGAAGTATCCCAGCCTGGAATTACAGCCCTGGATGTATGATGAGCAATACACTTTTATTAGGTATGTTTCTTGTAGCCTAGAAATGGTGCTAAATCCTACGATCCTGATGTTCTCTGCAAACATGAGTTACTAAGTTCCTTACTGGGATGTCTAAATTTGTTTTCGGTGCTTAGGTGAGAAGCACATTTTAATATAGTCCTGGTATTTTCTTTTCGAACCTTTAAGTGCCAACTCCCAACTACTGACAAGGCCATACCCATTTCCAAATGGTGCTACTAAACTGGGGTGCATTTAAAAANGGTGACAGGACAAGAGACAATGAACACAAGCTGGAACAAAGGAAATTCCATCTGAACAGTAGGATAAAATTCTGTACTCCAAGGATGACAGAGCACTGTGGAACAGGTTGCCCAGAGAGGGTGTGGATTCTTCTTCTTTGGAATTACTAAAAAACTGCCTGGATGCGTTCCTATCCAGCCTTCTCTAGGTGAACCTGCTTTGGTAGGGCCGTTGGACTAGATGATCTCTGAAGGGCCGTGCCAACCCCTACAGTTTGGTGATTCTATGACTCTAGTAACATTATGCACGAAGAGTGTGTTTGTGCTCCTAGGCCAAGCACTCTTCAAAGGGAAATCTCTACCCATGTCCTTTTCCTGGACAAATTCATTGTGCTCTCAGCCTTGCTCTGCTGCTGCTTTTGCTGTGTGCCTGTTATTCTGATGACCTGATGGTGTTTCTCTGGTGTACCCGTAGCAATGATGCTCCAGAAGATACAGGCACTCAGACACTTTTGGATGCCCTTCTCAATAAGCCTGGTTTTGGGACACGCTGTATGGAGGGACACTCTATCCCGTAAGTGGAACTCTGGGCTGGGAAGAGGAAGCCCAGTGCTGACTTCTGATCACACAGTATATTTTGTTTTTTTTTAGCTGGTCTTAAGAAATGATAGTAATTCATGGCCAGACCAGGATATAAGCCAGCCAAATGAGTTGCAATTACATTCAGTTTTTCTACTCAGGACCTTGTAGAAAGTTACCAGCCCTCAGCATGGTGAGGAAGTGAGTAAATCCTTACTGACCAAGGTGAAGAGGAGAGAGTAACCTCTCCCTCAGATTACTGTTTGGCCATGAACATGGAAAAGGAACTAGACATGTTGTACGTTGTTGACTGTAGCTATGCCCATTCCACAATCCTCTGTTTCTAGCTGCACTGGCAACCTAGGTTAGCACACCCACAAACACCAGCAGAAGGAGTAGAAAGACAAGCAGCATTGGTGGTGTTTCCTACCTCTGCCACTGACTTGCTGCATGGCCTTGGGTAAATCACTGAAGATCCAGGTCATGAGATGGAGTATACAGAGTCCAGGGTGGTGTGTCTCTAGTCTAGAAGAACTGCAGCTCATGTTCACAGGATGATGGGTAGGGGGACAAGGGGCTTTTTATGCTGAACAGTGGTGAAAAGTAAGTGGTATCCTGCAAAACAGGAGCTGGGTAACCTCGTGGGGCAGAGGCTGCCTACTGATGCTGCCTGATGGAAGAGCAGTATTCTGGTGCCCTAAAGGCAAAAATCCAAGTTATCAAAAAAATTACTGTCTGCTGTGATTTTAGAATCATAGAATATCTCCTTGCAAGGACTACTTAAAACTAAACCATGTGATTAAGAGCATCATCCAGACTCTTTTTGAACTCTGGACACTGTGTGCTGGAAGCAACTGAAACAAAGCACTGCATATGCTGTGAAGCAGAGAAGAGGGGAGTGTCCAGCACTACTTGGTGTTGGCCAACCTCAGTCTCTTTGGCATCAGTACCTGTTAGAGGCTGTAGAGCTCAGTCTGTTGCTCTGAGCTGTTAGTTCTCAGGTTCCTTTGAAAAACAGCCTGCCTCTTCTGCGGACTGTGGTGTCCGTTGTTTAAATAGTTTGTAAGCAAAGGCCGTCATAGTTGTTCTGTTCTATAACCTGCATTTGCCTTGCATTCTTGACACAGAGACACTCCCTGCACAGTGGGACAGACGGAGTGGACCACCGCTTCAGTCCCAGACTCAGTCCTGGACATCTTCTTGAAAGGCAACTGGAGTATGGAGAACCCTTCCCCATCTTGCGAGTGCAGCAATGAGAAGATCAAGAAGATGCTTCCTGTGTGTCCCCCTGGTGCAGGCGGGCTGCCACCCCCACAGGTAGGAGAGGGAGCTCAGTAGTACTGCCATGAGGGATGCTTCTGGAGAGCAGGGCGTGATTCTTGCACGCAGCACTGCGTGCAGTTTGTTTGACTCTGCATCTGCGTTTTCTGATGGGTATTTGTCTGTGTCTTCCTCGGTGATACCAGCGCGAGCAAGACACTGCTGACATCCTCCAGAATCTGACAGGCCGCAATATATCAGACTATCTAGTGAAGACCTACGCGCAAATCATTGGGAAAAGGTAGCTACTGAACACACCCTCTCCCTTCCCTCCCCTCTAAATGCTGCTTGTTGTATGGGGGATGCCACGCAGTTCAAGAGAGTAGGCCTTCGCAACCTAAGCTCTTCAACAGTGGGCCAGAGCCACTCGGCTCCTTGCTGTCCTGATCATAGCTCAAGTGATGTTTCTCCTTAATAAAACAGGATTAAATTAAGTGATGCTGTGGCAGCTCTGAGGGGGCTGTCCTGAGCCTTGTAGGCAGAGTATGGGGAAAATCTGGGCAGCAACCCTAGGGACTACACCCAATAGGACTGGTGGGACATATGCCAAATGTGAGAGCCTGTTGAATTCTTTTCTCTGGCTGTGTGTCTGCAGGACTACTAGGTCTGTCTCTCCTCTTGCTCCATTAATTACACCTTGGCTTTCTTTTCTGTCTCTACAGCTTAAAGAATAAGATCTGGGTGAATGAGTTCAGGTGAGTTACTGTCTTTTCTCTGGCATGTATGCATCCGCTAAGCCTTAAGCGCCGTATTAAGCACAACAGATAGATACACCCTGCACTGCAGTTTGTGTTACATGATTCTTAACTGCCAAATATTCACAGAGCGTGCTTAAGAATGATAGAATGGTTAGAGTTGGGAGAGAGCTTAAAGATCATTGAGTTTCACTTCCCACTAGACCAGGTTGTTCAAAGCCCCATCCAGCCTGCTTTTGAACATTTCCAGGAATGGGGATTCCATAACTTCTCTGGGCATTAAAGTGGAACAACCCAGATGACTGGAAAGCATGCCTGCCTAATGTGGGGAACAGTATTGGCTTGAAAATATTTGCAGGACCAGCCTGCTGATATCTCACCCTGGGAGGTGATGTTCTTCCAAGCAAGGGAAGCAAAGAGTTGTCCTGCTCTGCCTACGCTGGCAGTAGAGGGTAGTGTGTTCTTTAAATGGAGCAACACACAGAGCAATCATAAGATGGGTATTTAAACCCAGAAACAAGGAATGGGAGACTACATGACTGAGCAGTGGTGTATGTATCCCTTGCATCCCTTTGTGTAAGAGTGGACATGCCTTGGATATGGTGCAGGGAAAGGAGACATATAGGGAGGGGGGAGGAGCGTCATTTTCTGGAAGTCGGTGAGTAGTCAAGTCTTAGCATCACTTTCTGTCTGAATTTTTAGGTATGGTGGCTTTTCTTTGGGAGCCAGCAGTTCTCTCATGCTTCCTCCAAGCCATGAAGTCACTGATGCCATTAAGCAGGTGAAGAAAATCTTGGAGCTAGCACAGGTGAGTAGCTGTCCCCCATAACCCCAGGATGCCCTTATTTCAGAGTCCTGTCACTTGGAAGCCATAAAATGTACATGTTAGCTGTGTCCAGTGGCTTCTCNGGGGGGGCGGGGGCGGGTAGTAGAAGACTTGGGGACCCACTCAGGTGAGACTTACACAGCTCATGTGCTCCAACACCATTTGCAAGCTAGTGGAGATTAGATACCTCTGAGTGTTTTTTGGCAGGACAGGGCTTTTTGGCAGGTCTCAGGGATTTAACAAGCGGTGGCTGTCTCCTTTAAAAGCTCAGTTGACCTCTCTGTTGCTGAGTATGCCTTGGCTTAGAAGAGAATTTTGGCTACTGCTTTCTTCTCAGACCACCTGTTGGTTGCAATGTCTCTGAACATTGGTTAATACTCAGGCCTGCTTTTTTCACAGCAATAAGACAGACCTCTCTTACTAGTGGCAATGCGGGGAGGAAAGCTGCAGTTCCCTTCTTACCACCTCTGACTTGGTGGGTACAGGCTGCAGAATGGAAAGAAAACTGTTAGAGCTGTGAAAAATAGTGTGACCGCTGCCGTTAGCCTCCAGGTCATGCACAAAGGTACTCTCAGAGGGGAAGTAACTGTCTCTTTGCTGTTTGCAGGGGAGCTCTGGAGATCGGTTTCTGAACAGCTTGTCAAGTTTCATGAAAGGTCTGGATACAAAGAATAATGTGAAGGTAAATTAACCAATTCTTACCTGTGCCTGCTATGTGAAACTCTGTTAATCTGGAGGTTTTTTTAGTTAACAAAGTCACAGCAGTTTGCCTTGGACAGCTGTGCAAACCAGAACTCTTTGTGTTTGCTAGTGGAGCAAAACCAGCTCATATTCTTGTAAGGGTTTCCCCAGAACCTCTTTCTCCTTTGGAGTCTAAGCCTAAGGCCCAGAAGGAATTTGGTGCTGGATCAGCTCTAGCACACTCTTGTGGTTATTGATCAAACTGTGTGTTCTGTCTGTGAGCAAACTAGCCAGAAGGATGTGGAAAGAAATGATGTAACCTCAACAGAGGAAGGGATGTTCTGCAGGGCTTAGGAGCATGTTGAGTACCTGATGTACCTGCTGCCTTTCTGATGCTGATGTGGTCTCTTGCAGGTGTGGTTCAACAACAAGGGCTGGCATGCTATTGCCTCCTTCCTGAATGTGATCAACAATGCCATCCTTCGGGCTAACCTGCAGCAGGGCAAAAACCCTAGTGCTTATGGAATCACTGCCTTCAATCACCCACTCAACCTGACCAAGCAACAGCTCTCTGAAGTGGCTTTGTAAGTGCTGATGTGAATACATATGAGTTTGGGATCATCAGGTGCTGATTACTTGAAATGAGCAATGTGGGACACTTTAGCCTCACTGGTGGACACTCAATGGCCTGTGGCATTTAGGCCTTAATATGCTAGCCTTACTATCTGTAGTCTGGGCAGGTGGCAATACGTACTATTGAACACTTGCTGTTGAGCAGCACTGCTGTGCAAGCTTTCTGTATCTCTGGGTTCCTGGAAGCTGCAGTTTCTAAGAACCAGTGTAATCTTCAGACCTTCTGCCACTTGGGAAATTCCTCTCAGCCATACCCAGAAACACAGCTCGCCATGAATATGGTCATTCTTTTGTCTCAAGGTGCCACTGTTTGACTAGAAACCATTTCCTGTTCAGTTTTGCCCCCTTGTTTCAACATGGGGGACACACAGGATTTACTGCACTGAGACATTAATTACTTCTCTACTATCACAACCAGAGTCAGGACTCATAAGATGTATGCAGGTAGATCCTTCAAACCTTAGAGCAGTGGTAAAAGATAATCAGATGCCCCTGAACTTTAAAACAACACCAAAAAAAAGACAAACTCTTAACCCCAGTAAATGCATTGTGGGAAACAAAGTGGTGGTGATAAGAAAGCAAAAAGCAATCTATTAGGTTGAAGTTTCCAACTGATTTCCAGGTTGTGATGATGTCCTTGAGATGCCAGCAGGCTGTGTATATTCCTTTTGTTATGACTGGAGAAAAATCTGTGCAGTTAAGACAGATGTGGTCATCCTTTACCCTGCAAAACGGAATCTGCAGAAGACGACATGATTTCTGCACTGCCCTGCATGAGCTGCCTTATTTTTTTATCACAAAGGCAACATACAAACAGTTTGCCTTCTTTTTCTTGTCCAGGATGACCACCTCCGTGGATGTCCTAGTCTCCATCTGTGTGATCTTTGCCATGTCCTTCGTTCCTGCCAGCTTTGTGGTCTTCCTTATCCAGGAGCGTGTGAGCAAAGCTAAACACTTGCAGTTCATCAGTGGTGTGAAGCCTGTGATCTATTGGCTGGCCAACTTTGTCTGGGATATGGTAAGGGCTTTGTGACTATGCTAAACTGTCCTCTGTTCTGTTTGTAGCATGTCCATTGCACTGAAGTGCAAAGTCCATTTCAGGCCAGTGGGCACCACATCAATTTGGTGAATAACAACTGTGCTCATGACTTTTGTGTGTACTCTCTTGGGGCAGTGGTTTACCTCAGTGGGACAATGAATGCTGAACAGTGGATGGGAGGGCAGCCATAACCACGTTTGTCAGCATCTATTATGTCACTTCAGAACAGCTGCTCAAAATTTTTTACTTATGCAGACCCCTGTTCTGCTCTATTCAAAGCATGTTTTTTCATCCTGTGGTGTCCAGAACCTCTGAGAGTCTTTTGACTACTTCTAGAGGGACCAAGAAATGTGATTTAACATGTATTACGTTACAGTTCATACATGTGACGCTCCTAAGAGTCTCTCATTGGAAACATCTTTGATGTTGAAAGCCATTGGTTCAGAGTAGAAAGACACCTTTAATTTTTTACATCATCTGGAAACAAATCTAAAGCCATATTTTTCACCTTCCAGTGCAACTACATTGTTCCAGCCACACTAGTCATCATCATCTTCATCTGCTTCCAGCAGAAGTCCTATGTATCCTCCTCCAACTTGCCTGTGCTGGCTCTCCTTCTGTTTCTCTATGGGTAAGGAATTTCTCATCAGAAGGATGACTAGGGAAGGGTCTTAGGCTTGCAAGGTGCTTACCTGATGCCTTTCCTCTTGCCAGGTGGTCCATCACCCCTCTCATGTATCCAGCCTCCTTCGTGTTCAAAATCCCCAGCACAGCATATGTTGTGCTGACCAGTGTGAACCTCTTCATTGGCATCAATGGTAGTGTGGCCACCTTTGTCCTGGAGCTCTTCACCAATAACGTATGTTTCCCCACAAGCTCCTCGCTGTCTTATACTGCTTTGTTCTAGTTTCATGTCGGTGCATGTTGCCTTTAGCAGCTCGTTCTCCAGAAAGGCTAGCCCCTGCCTGTACCCATTAGCTACTGCAGCGGTTCAGACACAGGTCCTGATGGAAATGGGTTAAAGCCCACTTCAGTAATGTTCACAGAATAGCTAAGGTGGGAAGGGACCTCCTGAGATTATCTAGTCCAACCTTTAAGCAGGGTCAGCTAGAGCAGGTTGCTCAAGGCCATTTGATTTTGAACATTTCCAGGGATTTCCACAATTTTTAGGCAACCTCCTCCACTTCTCAGTCGCCCTTAGGGTGAAAAAAAAATCATAGAATCATAAAATGGTTAGAGTCTGAAGGGCCCTTAAAGATCATCGTGTTCCACCCCCCTGACATGGAATGACAATGGAATGTTACAAGAAATAATTTCTTACATCCAATTGAAGTTTCCTGTATGTCCTTCATAAGGGGCAATTTATGTCTATTGCAGGGTGATTTAGGGACACAAGTGTTTATTTGCATTCAGTTTGGCCTCTTGTGGCAGATACCCCCCTAACTGTATTAGGAACCTGCACACCTTGCTTGAGTCTTCCAGAGCCAGATACCTCCTGGGGAAGGTGCACATCCCTGTCATGCCTATATGCAATACAAGATGTCTTAGCAGGTCCTGTTTGACCCACACTGGTGTGAAACATTCCATGTGGGAGGAGGTTGAGGAGACCCTGTGAGAGCTACCTGTTGATTACACTACTGCCTGTTGACATCAGGAATCAGTTCTTGATAATAGTCCCTTTTGTTACAAGGCTCATTTTAGCTCAGTAAAAGCATGTACATGCTTGAAGATAAGTGCCTGGCAAAACAGGGTTCTCTTGTCAGATTGTTGTCAATCCAATCTGAGGGCTAAGCCAACTGGAAAACAAGAAAGGAAAAGGATTACAGCTCCCAATATGGAATAGGAAGGGACTACCCACAGACACTGAGATGACCAGTCTGTGCAAGTACAACTTCCTTGTCTCCTTGTGCCTTTCTGCATATTACCATTTGCAGACACTGCTTTTTAGACTGTGAGCATTTGGAGGAACATCTCCTTCAGTGCAGTTTGCTCGTATTAATACCATAATGAGCAACACAACACTGACTCTCCAGGGGATCTATGGCACTGGCTCTTGGGAGAGCATTTCTAATCCTTGAATTTCTGTGTGATTGTAGTGTTTGGGGAGGGATTGGTCAATCACAATGTGGGTCACACTTGGCAGGTGGTAGCTGCTTTCTGCTCACTAGCACTTGATTTTGTATTAACAGAAACTCAACAACATCAATGACATCCTGAAGTCTGTCTTCCTCATCTTCCCCCACTTCTGCCTGGGTCGGGGACTCATTGACATGGTGAAAAACCAGGCCATGGCTGATGCTCTGGAGAGGTTTGGTAAGTTAAGTTGTGCATCACAGGGACAGTGGTCTGAACTGAACGGGGAAAGCTTGAGTCTGCTCCAAATGACCATCCTCTGCTCCCCTGACTTTTCAAGAACTGAAAATGCAATTTGCAGCACAGATCTGTTCAAAGCTGACAGGTTTCCACAGCTGTCCTCCTTAGGTTCTTACAAGGACTGAAGATGGCCTGGCAGATAGATTCACGGAGTTAAGAGTTATTAGGGGCATTAATTAAAAAGGCAAAAAGCCAACTGTTTGGAGAGGATTGTTAGGCCAAGTGTAAGGAATGGCTGAGATTCTGGAAAGCTGGATTTATTTTTTTCTGGGATGTAAATGCCAGGCATGATCCAATCTTTGTGCTTCACTAACATTTTGGGAAGGTGGGCCAGCTCTTCTTTGGCAGACTAAATTCTCTGGGCCGGAGTCCCAACTTCGCTACAGAAAGAAATGTGCATGCAGCCACAGCTTGCCCCTTGCATGGCCTGTCCCTTCCCTCCTCCCACTGGCTGCTGTCCAGTTGCTCTGCTGCCCAACTTGGTGAGCTCTGCAGGAGAAAACACTACTCCAGTCCCTTTTCTCTGGAAAAGGTGACTTTGCTTTTCATCTCATCTTTGCAGGAGAAAACCGTTTTGTGTCCCCTCTGTCATGGGACCTGGTGGGGAGGAACCTCTTTGCAATGGCAGTAGAGGGCGTTGTCTTCTTCCTCATCACAGTACTTATCCAGTACAGGTTCTTCATCAAACCCAGGTAGGTTGTCTGCTCCACTGCTGCAGGCAGGTCAAGTTTTTATTGTTGTCCCCCATGAAGTGGGGAGAATATTAACTATGCATTCCCTGTCATCTTCTGCTAAGGCTTTATCGTGTTGCTCTCTCCAGGCCTGTCTATGCTAAGCTGCCTCCTGTAAGTGATGAAGATGAGGATGTAACCAGAGAGAGACAAAGGATAATTAGTGGAGGAGGACAGAGTGACATCTTGGAAATCAAGGAGCTAACCAAGGTGATGAGAGTTCTGTGTTCCTAAGACTTGCTGGCACAAGACCATGCAGTTCACCAAAAGCCTCATTCAAAGGAATTTACTGTGGTCAAAAGCAGACTGTGTTTGTAATGTTAATATGTATAGCTCTAAGTGTAGTTCTCTTTGACGTCGTCCTTCTTCTCATTCTTTTTCTTCTTTTTCCAGATTTACAGAATGAAGCGAAAGCCAGCAGTTGATAGGATCTGTGTTGGAATACCCCCTGGAGAGGTAAGCTTATCTGTCAAATCAACTCCTTTGCTATTGCTGCAGTATTTAAGAGCAATAGACAACAAAGCATAAGATAAGATCAGAAACAGATGATGTTCAAATTACATCAAAGGAAATTGCCTGGAAGTTGAAGCAGTTTCTGATCCTGTGTGTCTCTGCCTTTGAAGAAGATGCTGAACTCTCAGTGTCTGGGACCAAAGGCCAAACTCTTGTACACTCTGAGGTTTGGCACAGATACTCTGTGGTGGCACTGCATCAAGGGGACACCACTGTTCATTAATTTTCACAGCCTAAAGATTTATACTTAAAATGAAAGCCCAGTTTTCCTCTGAAAATGTATGGAGACTCACTCCTCACTCTCCTGAGAGTCAAGTTTGCTCCTTCCCATCTTGTCAGTGCTGAAAGTGATGTAGCTGAATCCTGTTCTCAGATACACTGTGCTCATCTGCTCTTTTGTATCCTCAGTGCTTTGGACTTCTGGGAGTAAATGGTGCTGGCAAGTCGTCCACGTTTAAGATGTTAACTGGTGATACAGATGTGACAGGAGGAGAAGCTTTCCTCAAAGGAAACAGGTGAAAGACCATGCATCTTCCCTCTGCTTTGTGTCACAACAGGTCCTGTTCTGCTATTTTGCTCCAGCTTTCACAGCCTTTGTTCCACTTCCAGCAAGTCTAAACACTGCCCCACTTCTCCCTGTTTCAACTCCTGGCTTGTTTCAGCCCTTTGCTGAGTCTGGTAAAATATTTCAGCAGCTTAGGAAAATGTAGTCTGGTAGTCACTTCTAATACCTACCATCTTGTGTTTACATGTCATATTTAACAAAAGAAGGGGGGTGGGAGAGAGAGAAAAGTGTTTGGCCCAGACTGACTTCTGGAATCCTGTATTTCTGTTAGTTCAGTTATTCCAAAATGACCATTCACTTTCCGTCTTTTAACACCTAAAATAGAAGTGTATACTTGTGAAATCCTAACAAAGGGGTATTTTTCTTTTACAGTATCTTGTCCAACATCCGCGAAGTCCATCAGAACATGGGCTACTGCCCACAGTTTGATGCTGTTAATGAACTGCTGACAGGCCGAGAACACTTGGAGTTCTTTGCACTCCTGAGAGGTGTTCCGGAGAAAGAAGTCTGCAAGGTAAAGGAAACACCATAGAACCCACCCTGCAGACCAGCTGTTCCTGTTTGCATACACTCTCCCTGCAACACATGCAATACCACGATGTGAAGCTGTTGAAGATACTGTATGGTGAAATCTTGCCCCCCTTTTCCTTCCAAGGCAAACCAGCTTTGATTTCTCAGTGCTGCTTAGAAAAGAGTACTAAATTGAAGAGCAGATACTTTGGGTCCTGTGTTCTTACAATGGATGCACTTCTCTGCTGAGTGAGTTCTTCCCTTTAAGAGTTTAAGGGCAGTGGAGCTGCAGGTCTGGCAAAACCTCACCTGATGTCAAGAGCTAATTCTTTGAAGCCCCAGGGAGCAAGCACTCTACAGCTTAACAGAAGCTTTATGCTGTCTGTTACATCTTTCCAGTTGATTACATTGCATCATTAAAGTGCTGCTATTTTAGCATTCAGGCATGAGGTTATAGTAACAGTCTGTAGGCAATTAATGACAGCTGCCAGCACTGTACAGCACCCTTCTCAGTGCTGGTTCCTTGAGTTAACAGCAGTTTTCATTGTGTGTTCTGGGTGCTGAACAACAGGAACTATTCTAGGTAGGAAGATGACATCTGTACCCTGTGCTTCGGATAGGGCCAGATCTGGTGCCTAGGATATGTCCAGGTAGCTTGAGTCCCTCTTTGACAGTAGTGATGTTGGATGAAAACTGCAAGCTACTTCAAAGGCTCTGACAAGTTCCTCTGCAGCACCTTCTCACCAACCCTGTTATAAAAAGGGACTCAGTTCTGGGTATTGTCTGGGTACCAGCTGAATCTCTTCCCCCTAACACTTTGCCATGGGCAACTAATGTCTTCTATTGGCTTTGGTAATAATTCTCCTGAATAACAAACCAGATCCTCCCCATACCTCTGAAGGGCTAAGATGCACCTCAGTGGGATTTCTGCATGTCAGTAGTGACCATGTGCCTGCTGCAAATCCACAGCAACTGGAAAGTTAGCTAAACCAGTGCTGCTAAGAGCTAAGTGGTGGCTGGTGGTTAACATGGCTTAGTTGTTGTTGAACTCATGCTCCCTGGCCAATAAGATGCAGTAATTTGGTGTGGCTTCCCAGGGCAGCATTGCACATATCCTGATCTAGAGGTGTACAGGGTGTTTAAAAACCCATACCCACGCCACATTAAATCCTCCCATGAGCAGTCCTCCTGAAAAAAATGTTTTTCGAGCCAAAGCTCATAAGGAAAATCTCATTGTGTAGATGTTGCTGTGCTTGATTCAAGGTGTTTTTGTGCTGCCTCTTCTAGGTTGGCGAGTGGGCAATTCGGAAGCTGGGCCTTGTGAAATACGGAGAAAAATATGCTGGGAATTACAGTGGAGGGAACAGGCGCAAGCTCTCCACGGCCATTGCCCTCATTGGAGGGCCACCAGTAGTTTTCCTGGTAAGCCTGCAACCTTTACTACTTCACATTTTCATTAGAAAACAGGAAAATCAGGTTCAAAAAAGCCTAGATATTTGACAGCCAGCTAATGGTTAAATACTTCATAAATCACTTAAATGTGAGCAAAGGTCACATGGAAATGAAGGTTCCATATGCTGGTGCAAGCTATAATGTATTTCTAGGCTTTTAAATCTGAAAAATCATAGGGGAAGCAGAGATCTCAAACATGATGCCGAACTGCCAGCTGTGTAGCATCTTCACAGCCTTAGTATTGCAACAGGTCTCTATACCTGCAAAAAACCAACAGCCTTGCTGCTGAACATGACTGAATCTTACTGTGCAGGAGAATCACTCCTGTGTTTTTAGTCAAAATTGGAAATAATTATTTTGGGATTCTTTAGATTAAAATCAAGGACAAACCTTAGGATTGCTAAAGTTCACAGTGCAGGAGAAAGTAGTCTAGTATTCTGTTTAAAACAAGCTAATTGTTCTATTTAAACAAGTTAATTGACTGTAACTTGTTTTAGAACTTGATATTTCAACACATTTTAACTGCAAAATGAGTAGTACTTCTCAGTTGTGCAAAAAAAAAAGCTTGCTAATTTACTATTTGGAGCACAAATTATTTTCTTATTTTGGAAAATGAATCAAACTTGCTTATTTTCAACAATTCCAGTATGCATAATTGAAATGGACAGGTCATTTAAGAGATGGAAGTATTTGCCAGCAGAACACAACAGCGTAATCTGGTTTTCCTATATATCGTGCAGGATGAGCCAACAACAGGGATGGATCCAAAAGCACGTCGTTTCTTGTGGAACTGTGCTCTGAGTGTAATCAAAGAGGGGAGATCAGTGGTGCTGACCTCTCATAGGTGAGTAGCAGCCCAGTTGTATCACACTCCAGCTTTTGCCTCTGCTGGGGCTGGATGCTAAGCTCTGTTTGGCTGCTCTGCCCTTCACCGCTGCTTGTGGTGCTAATGAATTGACTTCTGCCCACAGCATGGAAGAATGTGAAGCCCTGTGCACTCGAATGGCAATAATGGTCAATGGGCGATTCAGGTGTCTGGGCAGCGTCCAGCATCTAAAGAACAGGTAGCTATTTTCTTTTCACTTACACCCCAGAGTTGCCTGCGTTTTTAGGGAAATTCAGTCAGACTCGATTCCTCACGTAGCAATCCCATTGCTATTCTGGCTATGGGAAATGTTGGATCTTAAGTTGCACCTCTCTTTCAAAGGCACTTAACACCTGTGCTGGCTCTCTCGTTTACAGGTTTGGAGATGGTTACACCATAGTGGTGAGAATTGCAGGGGCAAACCCAGACCTGAAGCCTGTTGAGGAGTTCTTCGGGCATGCCTTCCCTGGAAGCGTCCTGAAGGAAAAGCATCGGAACATGCTGCAGTACCAGCTTCCCTCTTCACCATCCTCCCTGGCCAGAATATTCAGTATTCTCTCCCAGAACAAAAAGAGACTCCACATAGAAGATTACTCCGTTTCTCAGACCACTCTTGACCAAGTAAGTTTTAAGTAGCCTGTCAAAAGTTTCTTTGTGCAGAGTTTGGAAAAATCCACCAGTTTACTAGACCTCTCTCTTAAGGTCATTTCCGCAAAGGGTACTGAATTGCAGAACTAAATCAGGAAGCCCAGTGTATAAAATGCCCTGAATCAATGAAAATCTTGGGTGATGTGTGATATGGCCTTCTTTCTTGTAGGTATTTGTAAATTTTGCTAAGGACCAAAGCGACGACGACCATACTAAGGACCTGTCATTGCACAAAAACCAGACTGTGGTAGACATTGCAATCCTTAATTCCTTCCTGCAAGATGAGAAGGTAAAAGAAAGTTGTGTGTGAGCCAATTTCAGCAAAGAAATGATGAGCAGAATGCAAACTTCCTTTTCCTGGGATAGGATACTCCCAAAGACGAAGCTAGAGGAAGAGAAACTGGACACTCTACTGATAACCATTCAATGCAATGCAATTCAATGCAATGAAAACAAAATTCCTTTACAGGGGCGGTGCCTCGTGGAGTCGTCTTGTACTGTTCTCAAGTGAAAAAGACTTGAACTTAGCTCGTTACAGTATAACTCTGAAGCTGTGGTAAAGCACCCACCAGATGCTGTGGGCTTTCAGCCGTACTGTATCTTGTCCTGTACAGTATGTTTTTACTAGGGTTGCAAAAGTAGTTCATTGAGGAATCATGGCCAGTGGTTATTTATAGATATTTTAGACATGAGTGTTTTAGTCTTTAAAACAGTCATGTTGGGAGTGGGAATTTCCTGGTGCTACATCCATTGCTGGCAATGAATGCACCAAGACAGTCAGTAGCAAGAAGAGTCACCACCAGTGTTGTAGCCTTAGGTTGTAAAAACTTACCTGGCCAGCTGCTTTTCCTAGACTGGTGTAGGTCAGTTGATGACAAATCTGGGGCTAGAAAGCAGTACTGTGCAGATGTGATGGCAAGAGACAGGCCATCGTGTCCGTACATCTCCATCAGTAAGTGGCAATATGCAGACCTATGAACCCTGCAGATGCACAGGATTGTCCCACCAGCATCACAGCCAATAACCTACTCTGACTAGGTTTTTGTGTAGTTTAGTACTCTCCTGCTCCTTAGAGGTACTGCAGCAGCTGCACAAACACCTAGTAGGAGGAAGTGGGTGAGAAGTAGACCTAGGGTTTGGACCGCAGCAGCAAACTCAGTAGTTGTACAAGCTGCTAATGCCAAGAGCAAATTCTAAATCATGAGATGACACTCAGATATGTAATACCTGCTCTTTAACCCCTGCTTTGCACCAGAAAGGTACCAATCTGGAGTTACTGCTTAGCACAAACATGTTGCCATTTCTGGCTTTGCCAGATAAAACTAGAAATGAGATGTAGATTTTTTTTTTAACAGTATTATTTATGACTTTAAGTAGGTAGGTAGCATAATTAAGGGATTGAAAGTGCTTTCAGTTGATCTTTGTAGCCACAGTATTTCTTTACGTTATGCCTGCAATGCTATGCTCTCATTCTATCCATTCAGCAATAGCTACTTTCATGATCTGACCAAGTTCCAGACTCTAGCAATCAGCTGCTATCTACAATTATTGCAAGTTGTTCACCTAAATTTTTCCCATTTGGAAACTGATATAATGTTAGATTAATGTGTAAGTTTCTGCTTCTGTTGTGCAGTGTAGTTTCAGTCATTAGGTGATCCTTAACTGGAGAATACACCTTTATTATATATGTGTCAGAATCCCAGTGCTCTGGAACTACTTCAGTGAAAATCCCCTTCAAGAATAAGATTGTTCAAAATAGTGGTGTTACATCGCACAATTTGTACAAATACATCAAAGTTTTATACAGCCAGAATAATACTAGAGGGGATACTATTATATTAACAACCAATTCTTGTTCACATTGTACAACAGTCATGGGAGAGTATGCTTTCATTAATATACTTACAGGCCCCTCTGTCTTGCTTTTACATTCAGAAGTAGGTTACGTAATGTGGTTTGAACCCAAATGCAGTTCCTGGGCCATTCCTGTTTGTCCTGCCTCCACCTTAAAGACCTGTACAGGTTCTGCACTAGTTCCTGATGCTACTCTGCCATGAATCAATCATGGACCATTTTCTTCTGGGAATGCCCATAGCAGCCCAACAAACAGTGAATAGGCTGGCATGAGCCCGAAGAAGGTTGATTACATATTTCCAGGTATACTTGGTAACACTGACCAATTCAGCATTTTTAATACACAAACAGTTAAATATTTAGCACAAGTTTCTGGTCCCTGCTATGTCCTGCCCTGGGATGAAGTAAGAGCTTACTACGTGCTCTGCTGAAGTGCCTTTTTCATACTATTATTATTATTTTTTTTTTAATCTGTATAATACATTGCTTAGGGGATTGAGAACGGAGTGTAATGGGGATTGGTATACCTCACTTAAAACATGCTTTTTCATTACCTTTATGGCATCATCACCCTATGGGGATGAGTTACAGGGTGATGAATACACCAGACTTCCAGGTGCAAAGAAATTACTGAACAGCTGAGCTACAGCCACGACTTCTCTGTAACAGGCTGCAGGTATCTTGTGGTATCACTGAAACAAATACCATGTATTGAAGGCTTACCACTGCTAAAAATCACTATTACAAATCAGCATTAAGTCACTGAAGTGAAGGGCTTAAATTCTGCATTGCACAAAACTAATGTGTGTAGAACAAGAACGAGTTCTAGGAGGATTTGGATTTGGTCCTGAAAGGGCTGTGGTTTGCTCTGCCTAACTGCTTATGTAAATGATTGATTTAGCAGGAAACAAGTTATCTCATAATATTCTTTCCTTAGCCCACCAAAAAAGATTCTTGATTCTTACTGCCCTATGACTGTCGTGCTCATATGACGAGTCTGCTACCTGTGACAAAACGTTGCAGTAAACATGGATACTAACCGAACTCTTTCAAAGCGCTGATCTGTCCTGTTTGCACTGAGCAGACAGCCTAATGCAACTCTCACGTGGAGATTTGTCATGGAAAAAGTTCAGACAGCCACTTACTTACTCTCCTAAGCGTATGTCGGGGAAAAATCACTCTAGGGTCACATGCAGTCAGTATACGAACCACTCTTGATAATGAAACTGCACTGAGGTGTTAACTTATTGTAAACTTTATTACTATTGACGTGTTGCACCCCTCTTTGTAGTATGCCTGTATTTTAGTAAGGAGTTGTATTTCCCCCATGGTTAAACCACCACTTTGTGCTTATACTTCCCTCCTGAATTATAGTTGGTCCTTCATTCCAAGCACTTTATGCTATCTGTAATGGGATCTATTTTTGCACTGGAATATCTGTTAACTTTGCAAAAATCTAGAGAGATTTCACAACTGAAATTTCTAAGTTAAATCCTTCAACGGACATTTTCATTAAAAGCAAAAAAAAAAAGTATATATTTGTATTTGCTAATAACTGTTACGTGAAGTATTAAAAGGCACTCTAATTGCCTTGCATTAAGTAAAAAATAAAGCTGTTATGGCATCATTTGTCTTCAGTGTCGTTTTTGCATATGTTCGAGGTGAGCTTTTAGCAGCTCTTGTTTTGGCTGTTGGGGTTTTTTTTTTTCCCCTGTTGTTCCAGTACCCCTACAAATTGGCATGAGCCACATGCTACTTTCAGGTAAGTGAGGTGGCACAAGATTTAAAAGGCAAGTGCTGTTTCAAGCCTCTAAACTTAGTAAATGGAAAGGTCTCCAGCAAACCCTGAAAAAAAAAGAAGTGCCTGCTTCTGAACATTTCCGTTAGAGAGAGGTGGCAAAGTGCAACGATCGATAATTGTCCCTCCTCTTTGCCAAAAATACTCTATACTTGTTTTCACTGGCAAAGCAAAATGTTATGCTGGAGTAATGAAGAATCTGGAATACCCTAATATCAAGTTACAGGAGGGATCACTGATGTTAATACTCTGTTGATTTTGAGCAGCTTTTTAGAAATGAAAACAGAGTAATGGTCTGATGGCTGAAAGGAAAACTGGTTTTAAAATTTTGCCTTCCTACTGTCTGTAGTCCCACTGTCAAACAATTAAGTTCTAGAATCCAATTCTTGAAGCTGTAATTGCTAAGAAAATTCATCCTGAGATAAGAAGCCAATTAAAATTTCCTGAGTTCCCTGTGTTAATCTAGTGTGCAGCTGGTGCTTTCAGTAATATGCTTGATTTAGCAACCTGTTGTCAGAAAAAAAAAAAACCCTAAAAAACTTTGGAATAAAGTGTATCTCTGACATCCTGACTATATTTTACTCTCAGTGCTGGTGGCAAGGAAAATAGTTTTGCTAAAAAAACCCTGGCCTCAGTATGCATCTCTATTCCTACACACGTCCTCCCCCCCTCCCCAAAATAAACAAAATTAGTATTAAACAATAAAGCAGCTTAATTTTTGCATTCAACTGGGGGGGGGGGGGGGGGGGGGAGAGGGCGCTTATTTTTC
>VXBJ01003247.1:174418-192453 GCA_013400055.1 Nycticryphes semicollaris | reverse complement strand
CGCCGGGAAGGGGGTTGGGTTCCCGTTTTTTGTCCGGCGGGAGTCGGGCGGGGACGGGCGAGTGGACGGATGGATGCGTGGCTAACTGGATGGATGAAACGGGAACAACCACCAGGAGAAACCCGAGGCACAGCGGCTGCTGTATCCTGCCCCCGACAGGCAGAAGGCGGTAGCTTACGGGAAGGAGTGAAGGGAGGGGAGTCTGTGCTCGGGGCGGCCCGTGAACCCGCTCCTTGCCTGCCTCGCCTTCCCAAGTGCCTCTGTACAGCAGGCGTGAGGCTCTCTCTGGATGTGAGGGACAGTGAATGAATGATGTTGTGGATGATGGGCCATCGTCAGCAGAGGTAGTGCCAAGGTCAGGAAGACCTATGCCCTGTATCACAACCATCTTCACGTTGAGGGAAAAATGAATTATAGTTCTAGGCAACTCCCTTCTGAGGGGAACAAAGGCTCCAATATGCCATCCAGACCCTTCTCTTTGTGAAGTCTTAAGAACGCTGCCCAGTTGTGTAAGGATGGTGTCAGCGTCCCTACACTCTTCCCAGGATACCTGCCCCTGCTTCCACTGCCTGTGCATCTCTTTCTTGTCCTTTAGATTGACCAACAGGTCTTGACTCAGCCATGCTGGACTCTTGCCTTCCTTTCCTGATTTCTTACACCTGAGGATCAAGAGCTCCTGTGTTCTATAGAAAGTGACCTTAAAGATCTGCTCCGTTGTCCCTGAAGGCAGATTCCCAGGGGATCCTATTGACTAACTCCTTGAAGAGCTGGAGGTTTGCTTTCCTAAAATTCAGGGTCCTGCCTTTACTCTTCCCCTGACCTATATTCCTCAGGACTGCCAACTCCACCAGTACAAGAGGGAGGATACAGACTAGATATAAGGGAGAATTTTTATTTTTTTACAGTGAGGGTGGGAAACACTGGAATGGATTGCCCAGAGAGGTGGTAGATACACCATCCATGGAAACATTCAGTGTCAAGTTGGACGGGGATCTGAGCAACCTGATCAGGTTGAAGACGTCTCTGTTCATTGCAGGGAAGTGTGGACTAGATGGCCTTAAAGGTCCCTTCCAACCCAACATATTCTATGATTATGTGCATGGATGGTGGGTGTGGATGGATGGACATGTGGGTGGATGGCAAAGGAGAAGAAATACTCAGTCAAGTTACCAGGCTTCAGAGCCTGAAGTGTGGTATCTCTGTCTCTGCCTGAGTGCCTGAATACAGTCAAAAAGTATCCTGATTGCTTGGGGGGACCTGTAACTGTCACCCACAGGTTGCCCTGTAGTAAATCACTCATTAAATCACCCGCCCTCCAGCATTTGCAGGATCAAGCTACAAAGTGTATGGACAGAAATCCGTACAGTCCTCCTCCAGGAGAAAGCCCTGTGGCTGTTTTATGTAGCACTCTTCTGGGTAAATCCAAGCTTTGTGCCAGCGGTATACAGTGCCAAGCACTTGCACCCTGTAACAGCCATATGCCCAGCTGTGTAGTTCCTTCCTACTACCACACAGTTACCTAGGGGTGGGATTTTGTGGTGGTGGAGACTATATACCTTTGCAGAATTAGGTATCGGCCAAAACAAATGTCAAGATAAAGTTTCCATTGGTTTCAGTGCAGCCAGTCTTTCAGCCATGGGAGGCAAATCCTAGCAAAGGGTGATTTATGGAACCACCTGATTCCTATAACAAGGCAATATCTTTCCTGATCCTCTTAACAGGGGCAGTACATTCCTTCCTCCACCCTGAGTAATTAATTTTGAAGGTCCCTGCATGGAATTAAGGTGAAGAGAAAAATGATAGTTTCGTGCCTAAGGAGCTTTCATGCTTTTTCTCACAATTATGGACAATTTTTCTCTTTGTTAAAGACAAGCCCATAAAGCAACTGTCTATATGAAAATGAGATAGAAATAGTAGTTCTAAGAAACATAAAAGTGGTGTGGAAATATTGAAGCATCTGTACTGCATATATGTTATATGTTCATTTGCCAAGTGGTATTCTTGGTTACATTTTTTATATCAGAATAACTAGTGTGATACATGCTAAAGTGTTTTTGCAATATGGCATGAATAACTCTCATAGTTTCTGTGCAGAAACATACATGAAAAGTGATTACTAATGCAGTTATTGCCAGTTTAAGATTGGGTTCGTATATTGAGTTTTTTTTACTAATGAGCATATTGCATTTCAGCTGAAGGCAGGGAATGAGATGGCAAACTGAAATATTTAAGGTTCTCCTTTGTTTATCGTATTATATGGATGAAGTAATGTTGTTCATAGCCATCTTGTGCTGGAATATTCCTTCACATTTTTAAAAGTTTCTGTGTTTATTGTTTGGTCTTTCCTGGTGTTTGCTTTCTCATCAGGAATGATCACACAAGCCAGGAACTGAATTGAGTAGTCAGGAAAAGCAGGTTTTGCTCTTGCTAACCTGAATAGTCAAGAAGCAGCTCTGCTGTTATATTTCTTTTGTGTAATCAGGGATTAGAAAGGTGGATGTGATTTTCATATTTGAGAAAAACAGTTCAATACAGCACAGAGTTAAAATGTAGAGGAAACTGCACTGACTCAGTGAAGGCCTGAAATCATTACCTGAAAGAATTCAGCAAATTATTTTATAAAGCAAGTGAATTTGACAAAACCGCTTATGAGTGCAGCTAGGGATAAGGATAAGCTACAATAAAATTTGTTGAGAAGGCTGTTCTTTCAGCTCTGCATTTTTGACTGGAACTTGAATTCTCCATACCCTCTGGTATTTTCTCGTTCATGTTCTTCTAGAAGTCCAGGATTATATTCTTTCCAGGTGGATGTGACAGAGCCAGTGGTGAAACAAGAATATTGTACCTCCCAACTCTTGCCTGCCACTCGCAGGTCTGTCACAGAATGGTAAACGGGAGCTGTGCTTCATAGACATAAATTTTCACAACTCACAGAGGGTATTGGACATCTGGGAATGACAGTGTTGATCTTGTAGTGGAATTAATAGTGGATAGTATCAGTTACAAGTCCATTCTCATGGGCAGTTTTAATGTTGATACTGAAGTGATGAATGAAATGAAATTTTCAATTTATGACCTGTGAATGCTAGAGTTCCCTGAGTTGAAATGTTTTATTAAAAACTTTTGTTACTGACAGAAGCCAAAGCTCCAGGGAGGAAAAATGCGGGAAGGCAATTTGTGTGTATTAGTGCATTTATGCATTCCCTGCATGCAACATTTTCATCCATTTTTGTTTTCCCATGGAACAGGAAACACTTCTAGTTTGCTCTGTATGGGACTTGTGAATGTGGGCAAACACTCAATAGGATTTTTAAATTCCCTTTGTACTCTAAGTGGAGACGGTGATAATGAAAGAAAGGTAACCATCTGTATCAACAAACTTAGTGCTTTCAAGCGCAGCTTAAACTTCATTTGTGATATTTGCTTAAACACAGTTTAAGGACACTTGACTCAGAGTTTTGGAAAATGAGAGAGCACAGCACCAGCTCGTTTGCTAGGGCAGATGTTCCCATTTGTGAATCACAGCTTTCAGTTTCCTATTGCATGAAAGATAAACCAAGGAATTTTCCTTCTATTTCTCCATAAACCCTTCACCATAAGTTCCTTCCTTGGAATGGCAGTTTTCGAGAGCATGGGAGGGTGTAACTCAGCACTCATTTTCAATGGCAGTAGGGTTTCCATTACATAGCGGAGTGCCATTGATAGGTTTGAGAGAGGTGTGCAAGGAGCTTGTTTAGTGTAAGTGTAATACACACGGTTTTCCACTGTTACGTTTTCACATATCTCTCATGCTGAATGCTGTCCTTCCTCCCTCTAATGGTGCTGCTGGGTGAGCAAGTAAGAAGTGGTTTCCTGGTCTGCACACAAGGCAACATTCCTGAATGTAGTGCAGCCTTGGTACATTCCCAGAAGGCCAGAACATGTAAATGTCCTCTGGTTTCCATTCTCTCAGCTGTTCCATATGAAAATCTGAATAACATCAAACTTGGTATTTTCTGTCCGGTTTTCCTAGCCAGTTTGCATTCCTTATTTCATGAAAACAATCTGCACTGTATGCAAATATTTATTGTGTGGCACTGATGAGAATACCTATAAGGACCAGTATAATCTCTATGTTCATCAGTGTAGGAGTCACGTTAGTGTTCTTTGTACCCAGGGCCAGAGGAGATGCTTGAACCAGAGGCACGTTCAGACAGCAAATGATCATCAAGAAAGTGGGATTTATTTTTTTGCTTTGCTGGAGGGGACAGTGGGAGAGCAGCACAGTGCTTTATCTCTCTGGGAAAGCAGGTCTGTGCTGTCCACTCTGGATTTATCCACTCCACACCCAAATATATGACAAGATTTGACACAGCCCCTGACCACAGTGAGGTGGAGTCTATCAGTGTCTTGGCCTGGTTGAGAGACCACAGTCATAGAGAGCTGCACAGCAGGAAGATAAAGGGCAGAGCAGGTGCTTATGGCTATCTGGAAGGGAATTAGAGAGCTGCTTCATACTGCTTGGTTTGGTCACAACCCCAGGCAATGCTACAAGCTTGGGGAAGAGTGGCTGGAAAACTACCTATCAGAAAAGGACCTGGGGTGCTGGTGGACAGCCAGCTTAACATGAGCCAGCAGCGTGCCCAGGTGGCCAAAATGACTGCCAGAATCCTGGCTTGTATCAGGAATAGCCCGGCCAGCAGGAGTAGGGAAGTGATCGTGCCCCTGTGCTTGGTGCTGANAGATGTTAGGAAGAATTACTTTCCTGAAAGAGTGGTCAGGCACTGGAACAGCCTGCCCAGGGAGATGGTTGAGTCACCACCCCTGGAGGCATTTAGGAAACATGTAGATGTGGCACTTCAGGGCATGCTCCAGTGGTATGCTGTAGTGGCTGAGATTCTTGGGGGTTTTTTTGTGTGTGTAAGGTTGGACTCAGTGATCTCAGAGGTCCCTTTCAATCATGAAGATTATGTGATTCTGTAATTCTCTCTGTAACAATTGTGGTATTAATGGTATTGGTCCCCAGTTCCACAGTTTATGAACATTTGAAGACTCTTTCCTACCAACAGGCCAGAAATGTTATATTTAAAGTATTTAAAAACTGTTTTAATTGCTTGTACTTGTTACTTGGCCACTGTAACTGCAGTTGTTCCTCTGAGAATAGCTATGTGGGCTTTGTGAATGATATTTTTAAACTTTGAGAGTGAAATACTGCTTTTTGTCAATCCCTTTTTCAACTAATTAAGCAAAAAATGAATGCTCTATTTGTATATTTTCACAGACGGAGTGACATAAGGTAGCTTCTGCCACTGTGAGTATTTCAAGCACTATGCAGCTGAGAACTGTGAGGTCTGTGCTACAAAGAACATGGAAAAGAGGCAA
Organism: Nycticryphes semicollaris; assembly: GCA_013400055.1. Classification (NCBI taxonomy): domain Eukaryota; kingdom Metazoa; phylum Chordata; class Aves; order Charadriiformes; family Rostratulidae; genus Nycticryphes; species Nycticryphes semicollaris. Next base: position 187,092 of record VXBJ01003247.1, on the reverse strand, counting down.
CATGAGTGTGCAGACAAAGGTTTACATGAGGAAGACCTAGCTGGTTTGACTTTTCACTTCACAGGTACTAACTAGCTCAATTAACATTTCCCCCAGTAATATTAGAACCTGAAAGGATGCTGTAGATTAGCCAGACCTTCTTTCCTATGTTGAAATTCTCTAGTCTTTCCATATTTGCTTCTCTTTTCTATATACATTAAGCTGTCTTCTGGAGGTGCACAGTAACATTTTCTCTAGAATTTAGCCAATGTTGCACTTGTGTTCTGAACCCAGGTTTGCTTATAGAGAAGTGAGAATAAGATGGGAGCTAAGTAGTGCTTTAAGGCAGGCCCTAACTTCTTTAGTATCAAAGCAGGTAAAGCCAGCTGGCAGAGATCAGTCTTTCAGGTCCACTCCACCATCCCTCGGGCAGGTGTTTTCTGGGTTTTCTTTTTGGTCTTCTACACACAGACCCAGACATGTTCAACTTGGAGAAAACCTTGGAGAAATCTAAGATAATTTTAGTGAGGAAGGAACAATATTGTGCTTCCTACCCTGTCAGAGGCCTTATGTGGTATAGGAAACAAGCAAAAGTACCCATTGCATCAGATTTGTATGACGGAAATGGAGTCCAACACAAGACAGCTACTTGGGGAAAGCACCTTCTTACCTTGCAGTCCCAGGCCCAGCTCAGAAGTGGAGAAGGATGTGGTCCTGAGCAGGCACAAGAGAGAGATGAGGCTAATAAGGACCACTTTCCTTTCTTGGGTCATTTCTTTTACCCTGTCCCAGCTTGGGTCCAAGATGAATGTAAGCAGGCCACTCTCAGAAAACTGCATCCCCTCATGTTGCCTTGCTCCTGTGCTTGCGCCACTGGGAAGCCCTGATCTGACCAGCTGGCCCCCTCAGCTAGCCCCTTTTCCCTGTGCTGCCCAGCTGAGCCTGACCCTTGCAATGCCCAACATGGAAGGAGAGAACTGCTGATCTGCTGTGGCCTGGTTAACCTGGGTTAGAACCATCAATGCTGGCACATAGTAAGCATATAATTTCTAGGTATTCTGTTCTTTATCTCTTTATCTGTGATCCACTGTAATACCAGTAATACTAGTTATGACACTGACCCACACAGCCTGCAGTGAAAGTCCCAATGACCAATGTTAATGAAAGAAACTGGGGTGGCTGTGCTTGGCCTCTTTGGGGTTAGAGGCAGCAAGTCTTGTTGCTGTTTAGTTGTGAGGAAGCTCTTCTGTCCTAATTCAACTGCTGAGTTTGAGATTAAGTCCTGGAGGATTTTTCATCAATGAAAAACCCAAAATAATAAGTGAGTTTTCTAAGTAAGGCTGAGTTAACAACTGCAGTAACTCACCCCTCCTGATTATTGAGGCATTGCTTAGATAAACATTTCTTCTCTGCAGAAAAACGGTCGTGTCCCACTTGCCTGGAAAAGTTGTTCCCTCTTCCAGTCTCTGGAAATAACCTCTTCAAGGCTTCCTTTGCCTGGAGTTGCATTGAAATGAATACTGATAATAGATTTTTTTTCTGCCTCAGTTGCTCTTCCATCAAGCTTTGGAAAACTTGCTTTTCTTGGTACTACAAGATGAGAAGTTCCCCTGTTATACAATATCTCTTGTCAAAGTTCAGGAGGCACTGCTGCTCTTTAGGGTAATGAGCTGCTAATCACAAAAGGGAAATTTGTAGCAGTACTTTTCAGCTACCTCTGCAGCTGTCCTGGATGGTGTCATCACCATCTCTGTCCTCCCAGTCTGCATGCTGGTGCCATGAGTACAGCTGAAGGCTGGAGTACTTCATCTGCGTGTGATTGACACATGGTTAACACAGGTTGAACGTGCTGAGCAGGGTATAGCTCAGTTAAATAAACCAATGGGCTAAGAAGAGGGAGGCTGGGAGCAGAACAGACAAGTTCTACCACCTCAGAATAATTCCTGGCAGAGTACTAGGCAGCAAGAGCTGTGAAATTCACCTCAGCACTCCTGCTACTACTCAGGAGTGAATGTAGCACCTGAATAAAATGCAGATAGATATAAAATGAGTGGATGTGCAATAAGAATGTTTGCAAGTGGACTTGGCTCATTGGAGATTGTAACTTACATCAGCGCCCACTCCCTTTTACAAAATAATACAGGCTTCTTTTTACTTGCTTACATCTACCTGCGTGGGATTCATTCATTCAATATAGAGCAGAAAAAAAGCAACATTGGTGTCTTTTAATATGCCCACACAATCTCAGAAAATGCTATGCAATGATCCTCTTTGTGATTATCCCTGCAGAGAGAGGACTCTTATATTTTAATGTCTTAAAACCAGAACAAAGCAAATCCTTCTCTTTTTGAGTTAGGAAGCCTAAGAACTCCATACAAAGCTTTGATCCAGAGTGTCTTGGCCAATACAACTAAAGGATTGCGTAGAAAGTTCTAGTCTGGAGGAATATCCATATCAATAAGCATTTGAGTGATTCCATGTGGATCTGTCCTTTGGTGATACAAAAATAAAAAGACCAGCCTGAAACAGAAAGCATTCTGATACTTCTAATCATCTTCTAGGGAGGAGGACTACACTTACTGTAGAGAGAACCCTCCTCAGATGGCTTGATACTAGGAAATCCATGAGTCATAGCAATGTTAGGCAAATTGGTTTAATCATTCTCTTGGAGGGCTTCAAATATCAGTACCTGCCCATGGGGTTCCTAGTATTCTGAAGTCCCGCACTCCCCTACGTTTACTTGGAAGCTACTGATACCCCAGCACTTTGATGTGGTCACTCTTTAAGAAATTTGACATTTAAAGATACCTGTAGTATTTCAGAACAAAATTTTTAAAATAACTTTTAAAAGAGAACACCTATCCAAATGGAAGTCTATCATAACAGTGAGTCCTTCCACCAGACTTTACAACATCTGCACAATCTCCAACTTTATATGGTCATGCTATTCTAAGTTAAGCAAGTTATTTCCAGAGCTGTCTGTCAAGTGAAGGAGCTATGAACTGGGATTCAATTTACCTAGTATCAGACAGACTGGCAGCAGCAGAACTTCCATTTAAATATTGGTGTTCCTAGCTCCAGGTCCCAAAAATGTGTGGTATATAAGACTGGAACATTTTCTTCATGTTTGGTGGCAGGTAGTCACCGTAATCACTGCTCAGCTCTAATGAGAAGGTAGATTGTTGTACTTTTGCTTTATCCAGCAGGTAGGCCTATCTCAGTACAAACAAGTTACACAGGCAGCAGAACTTATAAGGAAGGCTGAACAAAAGCCAGGGTTGTTCTAATTTAGAGAAGAGGCGACTCAGAGGTCGTAGGATCCTTTTTCATGTAATTACAAGAGTGCTTCAGGAGAGGAAGGTATAATCTGTTCTCTCTGTCTGTGGTGGATAAGATAAGAGCAGCAGGATGAAATTACAGGAAGTGAAATTTAGACTAGATGTTTTCCACTTGTTAAGATCCTGAAACATTTGAAAAGATTGCATGGGCGAAAGTAGGATATCCAAGGCTGTAAATAATAGGGTTGGTTTAAATGGTGCATTCACACACATGGTGTGATCGACATTTTTAACCTGTGGAATATGGACCACAGAGTAACAGTCTATGAGACATCCAGGGTTCACGCAGCAGGAAAGAACAATGGCAAAATAATTTCAATAAACACCTCAGTCTGCAACCAGCAGTGATGTAGCAGATCTTTGCCCTCTGCTCTAAGGAATTAATTGACATGTTGGGGGCAAAACAAACAGGGTTTTTTACAAACCATTTTGTAAAATGGTAACACTTTGACTAAATGTTGAGTAACATACTCGTGCATCACCATCCTTCCTAACTGCCACCAAGTTCTGAAACGCTTAAATAGCTTGTAGGCTTTTCTTTCTTGATTGAAGAAGGTTGATACGTTTTTGACTACATGACTTGCTGGGTTCTCCCCAGACATCTTGTCTGAGATAATGTCGGTTTCTGAGAGAAATTAACCATATTTATACCTGGAGATTTTTACAGTGTGTTGCTAACAAGCAGCTAATGCCAAGACCCAGTCCTTTGTCACTGAAAGTTCACAAGAGCCTTCTACATTTTGAGTGACTAGGGAGACAACATGGGATGCCTCAGGATTAAACATTGCAATGCAGCTCTGCCCCCTATATGCCACAGAGACCTTCTTGCTGGGATTGACATAGACTCAGGAAAGGATGGACAACAATGAATGCCATGACAGATCTTGTTTCAGCTGTTTTCTTCATAATTCCTTCTCTGTCTGCAATGGTGAGGCAGCAACTTGGTATTTACCAAAGAGTTGCCCTTTGGTAACCAGGAGCTCTTCCCTCTTCCAGCAAAGACAGTTAAAGAGTTCTGTAGTCAGAGTTGGCAGAATTTCAAAGGGACCAGCTGCGGTGTTGGTATTGAATCACTAAAAAAACCGTGGCCTGGTTTGCCTGCACATGAATCACAAGGAACCAATGGTAACAAAAAGTACAATGTTTTGTTAAGTCTCCATTCCTACAGGTTCATGCTGTTGGCCCTACCTCATGCACTCCTATCAGTATCTCCCATCTCCCATTTCTGTCCTGGTGGATACCTCTGGCAGGCAAAAAAAGGCCCAGATGAGTGGACTACTTGCCAATGTTGACCGCGGCCCAAAGGGATATGCTTCCCCCTGTCTTTCCCTCAGAACAAGCATTAATAAAGTATCAATTTCCATTAACCTCATTTTCCCTAAGACCTCTGTCCTACTGTTGTTTGAAATTAGCTAACCAGTTCAAAAGATATTACGGGAAGCAGACAGATGAACAAACAGATAACAGGTAGCATAATCACGTAAGCTCTTGTTTTCTTAGAAAACAAGGCTAAAATGAGCACTGTTTGATTAAATTGTTGCTGTTCATTAATTGGTCAGGTCAGGCACTCAGGGGAAAGCCTGTGCCTCAGAAACCAGGGTATCAAATCCAGCATACTCCTTGGGAGATCACACAGTATAAAACCCCTGCCCAGGCTGATCTGATTGAATCCTCCATCCAGTGTTCAGCACTGCACTCAATAGTGCTTCAGCAGACTGTGGGCACAGGAGACAAAGACACCTTTGTTAGTGAGGATAGGACCGAGTTCAGAAGGACTGGGGTTGGTCCCCATCTGCGATGGTGCCTTCTCTGGGACTAGAGGGAGAAGTTAAGGTGATGGGTTGAAGGATATGGCAATGGGGGAACTGCAGAATTTCCGTACAAATTATTGCCTTCCAGACAACTTTCCACCCTTCCTTGTCATGTGAGTCATAGCAAAACATCAGCTTTTAAAAAAACCCATCAATTGGATTGACCTGGGAACTTTCTGAGCAAGGAGCAATGCTTAGAAAACATTCTGCACATTTTGGTATCTCCCACAGGGTAAACAGTAGTTATATATGTAGTTTTGGGTGGTCTGTACTGGACCATATTTACTTCAATATGCTCTGGACTTTGAAAGCATTCCACTGTGTTCATCTTCAGAATGGCTTTCATTCTCCAGTCCACTCCAAGGATATGAGTTTCTCCCATAATTTTCCAGTCTGTCAATGCAATGTAATTTTAATTACACGGTAACATCTCCTAAGGATGACTCCAGTTCATGCAGGGAGTTTTCAGCTGGTGGCTTGTCTTACCTTCTTTAAAGGCCTTCATGGCTTGAGATCCATTAGTCATAGACAACAGGTTGTGTGGTGCACATACTACCATCTCCCAGAACTTCTGTGGGCTCTGCTCTATAGGAAAAACCATACTTGTGGTGGCTAAGACAGATGATGTTCAGCCACACACACTGGCCAAAGTAAATTGCTAGAGCCCATGCTCGACCCCTGACAGTTCTTGTAAAGCATCCCTTGGATCCCAGAGATCTGGCCTTATTTAATTCAAACACAGTTTTCCAAAGAGAAAAAAGAAAGGATCCCTGAGAATCTCACTTTTCCAGGTCACCTCAGTGCATGTAGCAAAATGCTTCTTTTAATGTGTTTAAATGTTTTCCATCCAGAAGAGACCCTTGGTGAGGTACCTGCAAATCCTCGGGCTGCACCAAGTGCAGCTGTATGGCTTGAGGCCCATAGCCTTGATACAGAGATTACCTTTGCAATGTTCATGTTGCATTTAAAAAATGCATTCCCTGCAGGAAATGCAGGGATGATGCAGAAAATGCAAAAAGCATTCCTCTCATGCCACCAGATGATATAGTGGGTTTGTGTCCTTAGAAGTCTGCAGTATATTTGTTTTCTTTGGAGATCAAGGCCATTATTTAGGTAAATCCATTATTTAAGCGTGTTATTTTAGCAATAATAGCATTTCCATTATGGGAAGCAGAAGGGTTTTCCATTGTTCTCTTGGCTGTTGCTAACCTCCAGTGCAAATCCATCTGCCTGCCATAGGTGTGTCTAAAGAACTGCTGCATGAGGAGTTCTTTGTAAAAGCTGGACCTTTATATTTTACCTACAGAAAACAGTGGTCTTCTGTTGGTAGCAAGGGAGCTACTGACACTGACAAATACTGACTTACGAAGAGAGGCAAAAATCACCCCTCCAACTCAGATAATCCCCTCAAACTCAATTCCAAGATGTCAGTTAGGTTTATTAATCGGAGGCTGCTGATTGAAAGATGTTCCCCATTCAAGCAGGGGGAAGGAGTGACAAACCTGAGTGCCTCACTATATCATTACCTTATTTTTCCACCCAGTACCAACAGCTCAAGCTCTGGCAACCCAGGGAAATTTGAGCCCTCCTTGAGAGCTCAGTTGAGCAAAGCTCACTCCTGAGACAGCTGTGCTGGCTGCCAATTCTGTGGCCTCTTTCAAATGTGGTAAATGCACTGGAGCTCATTCTTCAACACTGCTTGACTAGTGCCTAAAAATGTAAATGTGAATCTGAGGTATTTGGGTCCCAGTTTTATAAAGCAGTTCCATGTCTGCCTAATTTCATGTATGTGACTATCTTCTGTGGGACTGAACCATGTGTTCTGTAGGGACTGTGAGGCGCCAAGCTAAAAGAAATATGGCTTATTGCTATGCAAAGAGCAGCCTTTTCATATTGACTGTAACACTCACTTGCATCTGTGGTTTGATGGTGTCATTTAAGTTCTGTACCTTGGTTGTTTCATCTGAGAAGTCAGATTGCTAGGGTTTGCCTTTTTAACAGGTGTTGTAGGAGGATTAATTCATGAGTGTGCACCCTGGACTTCAGAGAAGTCTGTCAGTATGAAAAACTATAATTAAGAATTGTTTGTCCTGTACTTGAAAACACTTGCACATCAGCCTTATCCTGAGTGCAGATGACTCTTTGCAGGAACAGAATGAGACTAAAAATTTCCTTGTAAGACAGCCATAGGAAATCAAAATTTTGGGAAGAACTTAAAGCTTCTAGAACCGAGGGAGACTAGACTCCAGAGGCCAAAGCAGTCAGTGATAGCTTTCCACTGACTCCAGCAGGCTTTGAACAAGCTTATGTCTTCAACAGCTGTCTCAGATAGTTATCACTTCATCACCATACATACCTCATCATCTTTTGCTTCTCTCAGAAAACAGGAATAAGCAAGCTCTTCAAGACAGGAGACAAGTCTTTCTGGCATCAAGGAAAGGGAAGAAAACAGCGTGTTGCTTCAGCACCAGCCATCAAAAATATAGCATCCTAATTTAAAAATATAAATGGAAAAGAATTGTGAAGGATCGGAATACGTACTTGTGGGATTGAGTGGCTTTTTTACTTGGGATGAATTTGGACTTGGATTTGATCTTGAGATAGCTGCGGATTTCTAAAGCTGGTTTCATAAAGTTGTAAAAAGTCAGTATGATGCTGAAGGGGAAAAAAGTCAAGCTTTTGGAAACAGAATAAAGGAGGATTTTTGGATTTGAGGGAGTCAGGAGCAGCACATCTGTTTCACCTGTTGACGCTGGATCCACATGGAGATGGTGAGTGATAGGAAGTGGGAAATGACAGGCGATGCCCACTAACGCCCTTGGTTGTTCAGATAAAAACCTGCTTTTCAGGAGATTGGATCTCCATGTTAGAGTATTGTATTGTCCATTACGTGCCTTCTGCATTCCTCATGAAGATTCCCTGAAAGTAAGGGGAAGAAAAGAGATAGTTCTCTATAGCTTTCTAGCCTAGCTTTTGTAACAGTTATCTGGGGTGCAGAGGAAGATGTGTGGAAATGGTGAAAACGAACGCTGAGGGCTATGGCACTGGAGCAAGAATGGGCTCTTTTATGCAGTTGGTGATGGAAAAGTAAAGCTGAGGTAAAGGGTGAGAGGAGCAAAGGTGATAGCAATTCATTTAGGGAAAAAATGTGGAAAAAACCACAGATGGAAAGCGATGTTTTTTGGCTCCAGCATTCTGTCTGTACAGGGTGGGCCTGAGCAGATGTGGCAGTTGCCACAGCTTCCAGATGGTGGGCAGGAATGAGAGTGGGGTGGGTGGGAACTTCCTACAGCTTTCCAGCTGCTTGAAGTAATGTTGGATGTTGAGTCTGTGTACCCATCGCACTGATGGAGAGGTGATCTCTGGCTAGGGGCAGAGTGGGAATGAATAATTAGCTGGAGAAAGAGCAATAAGAAGAAGATAAATGTTTGATGGGGAGGTAGGGAGCATGAGACTGGGGATTTATAGCAGTGGGGCTGGGACTCGGAGAGGCAGCCATAGTATTTAGCAGGAGGGCAAGGGGATTGAGACCTCCTGTGCTGGGGTCTGAGTCTGAGCGCTGTAGGAGGCTAGAGATGTGAAGAGCAAGGGGTGGAGCTGGCTGTGAGGAAGAGGGGTGGTACATGGGAGGGTAGAAATTTAGAGAGTGCATGTTGAGGCTGATATTGGGGAGGTAAGAGAGAGAGGAAGAGTTTGAAAGGAGGTCTGGGGTCCTGCTTTGGAGAGGAGCAGGAAACTGCAGATTTACACAAGAGGAGAGGACAGGTGTCTTTCCCTGGTAAGCCCTTTTTCTACCCACAGCCTCAGTGGGTAACACCAGGCCATACTCCCTGTCACCTGATGCAAAGTTCTGTGTCCCCTTATTGATTTGGGCACTTTGGGGCTTTTGTTTTCCTAGGGCTTTCCATTTCTTCACATGATCCTTCAAGGCTGATAGCTGAGGAGGCAGTGCAGGTGCCTTGTGTGGCAGGGTGCCTCAGGAAGCCAGCTCCAGAAGGAGAAAATGCTGTGCATCCCCTCCTTCCCTGCCCCAGCCTGGTAATACAGCCCTCTGAGTTGGAGCAGCAGCCGTTACCATGGTGCTGCACCTGGAGAGTGGCTGTGTCTGGTGTCACGCTCGAGCCGGACACACGATACCTCCAGCTCAAGTCTTTTTCTGCTTTGGCTCCTAGCTTCTGCTGTGGGAACAAATGGTGTCTTCCTTTGTTTAGGAAATCTGCCAAAAGACCTGCCTGCAGAGACCTTCCACTTCCGACCAAAGTTGGTATCGATCTGTTCACATTGGCTGGGCTTTCTCTGTCCTAATGAAATGTACTTAATTGTCACCAGTTAACCTTCCACCTGTCATTTGTGACTGATACATGCTTACTGCCTGGAGAGATGGATATGGATGTGCCCAGCAGTTTCCAGGTATTTGTCGTCCATACCTTTGGCAGCCTTGTTTAAGCAGAGAAAGCAGATCTTGTTAGGACTTTTCTTCTCAGCAGTGTTATTTCCCTCTTTGGCTGCAGCATTTCAGGCAGTGGCTGCTGTGTGAATGTCCCAGACTTGTGAGCCGTGATGATCACATTTTGGGAAGGACAGTGGGGCAATGTGATTTATGCTTACCTGACTCTGAAGGCTGCTTAGTGAATGTCAGCGCAGTCAGTTGTAGCTGCAACCATCCTCCTCTGACTCACATTTTCCAAACACTGATAGTGCTGTAAAAAGCTGTTATTTACCCTACCAAAAAAAAACAATGCCCATTGATTAATTGTTCTTTTCCTCTTACTTCTCACTGGCTTGGTATCAGTCTCAGTCCTGTCTGACCCATCTGAAGCAGGAGAAAGAAGACACACATGGAAAGGGGAAAGCTGTACAGGGAGACTTCACAGGAGGATGCCAGTGTCTAAGGAAGCCAAAAACACAAAGCCACAGTATCTTGGCTTGAAATGTATGCTTCCTTTGATCACAATATACCATAAAGTTGCAGTATTTGGCATCTATTTTTGGAGGTCAAGACCAGAGTGGTTTATGTGAGACTGACTAAGGTTTTCCTTGGAAGGATACCATGATACCATTCTGTAGAATCACGTATGTTATTCAGGAGGGGAAAAGATGACCTTGAGCATTTCTGTACTGCTCAGATACAGTGTGCTCCACTCACCTGTGTGTTTGATTGAGTATGCTTTTGAACACATCTGCTGATATTCATGCAAAACACTCTTCCTTCTTGTGGTTGTTAGTCTAGATGGGCTACTTTGCTAGTGAATCCATCCAGGCTGAAGCACCTCCCCTGTGAAGACAGGCTGACAGAACTGAGCTTGTTCGGCCTGGAGAAGAAAAGGCTCTGGGGAGCCCTTATAGCAGATTTCCAGTACCTGAAGAGGGCCTACAGGAAACTTAGGGAGGGACTCTTTATCATGGAGTGTAGTGACAGGACAAGAGGTAACCATTTTGAACTGAAAGAGGGAGATTTAGACTGGATATTAGGAAGAAATTCTTTACTGGGAGGGTGGTTGCCCCAAGAAGTTGTGGATGGCCTATCCCTGGAAGTGTTCAAGGCCAGGCTGGATGGGGCTTTGAGCAAACTGGTGTAGTGGGAAGTGTCCCTGTCCCTAGCAGGGGGGTTGGAATTCAACGATCTTTAAGGTCCCTTCCAACTCTAGCCAACTCTGTGATTAGTTTGATTCAATAAAGCACTGTTGCCTTGATGAATGTACGTCTGCATGCTTCAGTCTAGGAGAGGAAGGTCTGTCTTTCCTTTTATTCTTCCTGGAGCTGTGTGTGTCAGGTTTCTTGTGGGGCTGCTAATGCTGGTGTGATACATGCTCTGTGCTAGAAGGCAGCGAAAAAAACCCAAACCTCCCTCATATAATTCCAAAGGCCAGATCTCCCCTTGCCATATGAATGAAATTGCAAATAAACCAACCTGTGATTCTCTCCTTTACAGGGCAAGTTGGGGAAAGGGAAGGAATCCTGGTGATTTGATCCCTAGAAACCTCTCTCATTAGCAAAGATCCAGCCACAGAACAAACCCTGAGCTACTGGGAACTGGCTGCAATTTGCTTTTCTTTACTCCATGGTTGGTGTTGCTTTTGCTGGAGCATCCTGGACTCCTAGACCTGGCCTCTTTCTTCCCTGTCAGAAGCAGGATGGAGGGCTTTCCCCCTCCCAGGGGAATAGCTGGGTTGCACCCTTAGTGCTGGGGAGCAGGAGGATCAAAACTCAGTAGAAGTTGGCAGTCCAGGGGTAAACGTCTATTTCTCTGTCACTTTTGAAGGTGCTTGGTTAAAAAATGGCCAACCTCAGCCTGGATGGGACCCTTGCTTGGGTTCTTCACTCTGGAGACCTTTTAGCAGGGCCCCTAAATGACACCAAGCATTCTGCACAGTGCTGCCACTTTTGAAATGATTTGGCAAGGAAAAGGTTTATTGACCTGTCCCTGCTGTGGGCTCATCAGTCCCACCAAAGTCCAAGGACCTGTGGCTGTTTGCTGGGCAGGGGATGGTGTTCTTGGCTATCACTGATAGCCTGCTCAGAAGGTACAGACCCACTGTAGATGGGCTGATTTCAGGACCATGCAGCCCTTTGCTAAAGGACAGGACAAAAAGAGAGATTTGCTGGAGACAGGGAACAGCAAAGGTGGAGGTGACAAAAGAGATGAGATGACAGCAGAGACCCAGGATGTATCCATGAACCTGCCAAAAGTGAGGACATTCAGCAGGGTTTTCTGTGTCCTTCAGTTTGGCCTGAGCTAATAAGAAGATTTCTAAAGACTTGCTGGGCAGGGGAGATAACTGTGCTGTGAACAACAGCAGATCCCCAAAGTCTGATGGGTGGAATGACAAGCCTCTGAGATTTCCATCAAATGTTCTAATTTTGGCCAGTTACAGGGCTTCCCAAGCAGGGAAGGTCAGTCATTTCCTTTCCTCCCAAAGAGCATGTCAGAAGGAGGAGGGAGTGAAGTGAAATCTCTGGAGATGAAAGATGGAGGTCTGGAAAAATTATGTTTCCTGGAGTCCTGGGCACAAGACTCTTGAGAATTGTCAATGGGGGAAGGAGCAAGACAAAAGTCAGTTAACCCCTTAAAGGGAGGTTTGCAGGAGCTTTGGGTGGGAGGTCAACCCAGCCTGACAGCCTGTGCCCATAGAAATCCAGACACAGGTGAAAATCCAGTAAATTATTAACTCAGTCTTTCCATCTGTGAATAATGGTATTTCTGGTTGGGGTTTTTATTNNTTTCTGGTTGGGGTTTTTATTATTATAAGTATTTTTTTTATTGCTAGCCTTCTTCTCCCTCATGGAAAGACAGAATCTTATTTGATTTGAAATGCAATGTCCCAAGCTGTATTCTGGTGAGTAACTGGATGATGGCTTACATGTGGTTTTCTGCCTTTTGAATGAGGAGGAATATGCTGCAAGTGAGTTCCAGTACTCCTCTCATCTCCCTGTGAGAGGAGAATAATGAGCAAGAGAGCACCTTTATAGACAAGTGATTGCAGAGTTTATGCATTGGTTACTTTTTACAGAGCACTGATTATGATACACTCCTTTTTTTTTTTTT
>VXBJ01003247.1:152200-171326 GCA_013400055.1 Nycticryphes semicollaris | reverse complement strand
GTTTTTTTTAGCAACTGCGAGACGCACTGAAGGGATTTAGGAGTAGAGCAGAGTACGGCATGTCCTAGCCCCCACAGGCTTGGGACTTGGGACATGTCCCTCCCCAGCGCCGTTGCCGTGGGCACACAGCCCGGGTTGTGTTTTTAGCTCTGCTGTTCGCTAATCCTGAAATAATTCCTCTTTTTTTAATCTTTTTTGAGGAGCACGTGGCGAACTCCCTTCCCCTCCCCTTTCANCTTTTTTTTTTTTTTTTCCTTCTGCCTTTTTATTAATTCTGTCATTTTCTTTTTTCTCTTTATTTTTCTTTTTGTTTTATTATTATTTCCATTTCCTTTTTGTTTTTCTTTTCTCTTTTCCTTCTTACCTTTTTTCGCCCTTTTCCTCTTTTATGCTTTCTTTTTTTTTTTTCCTTTTTTCTTTTTTTTTAATCCTTCCTTTAATTTCCCCCTTCCTTTCACACTTCCCTAAGGAAAAAAAAGCTCAGAGCCTGCATCTGCCCTCATTACTGCTAGATCCCCAGAGACACCAATGGCACCAGGGAGGCTGCACTGGGACCCCTCACCCGAGGGCAGGGACCCCCAGCCTGCATCCTGTACAGTTGGTTTTACTTCTGTCTCCATGTAACTTGTCTGTGAAACAAATCAGCACTGTTGCTGCGCTGACAAACTCTCTCCATTTTACCAAATTTTCAAATTAAATGCAGTGTTGTGAAAAAGCCAGCATCTTTGTCCAAGTAGTAGCGTTGTGCTTTTTGTGGAGGACTGGGGTTGAGATGAATTCACCAAAGGTGTAAAGTTTTAGAACACTAAACGTACACAGGGACGCTTCTGTGCAATTGTGTTATCTTCACCCTTGCTACTGGGGACTGGAGCTGCGCTCCTCAATGGGAACACAAACATAGAGTTGTAATGAACTTGAACTTCACACGAACTCACTGAAGATGCTAACTTCCCATATAGACGCGGTATTTCCATGCTATAAACAGCAATTACCTGGCTCCCACAGGGTGCCAGTTAGTACTTTGGCAGACTGAGAACATCTATGTGTTATTGAAATGATTTAGGTGTGTAATAGGCCACTGCAATTACTGCTGCTTTTCCAGCTTCAATCACGCTTTAATTCTGTCTGAGCATAGGGCCATTAAAACAGAAAGTCAAGTTTGGTATTTCTAATGAAACTGGTGGTTGCACACTCACTGTTTGAAGCAATTGTAATAGGCTGCTGAGAATCATCCAAGCCTTTCTGGTTTAGCTAGTAGAAAGAGAGTTCTTTCTACTCCAAATGTCCAAATGCTTTTCCATCAGTCATATCCTCAGTTGATGTGTTTCAGGAGGTGTTACCAGTTTAAGGCTAGCTGTGAATCTGACCTAGCTCTGTTGATTTACACAGACTTGAGAGTTTGGCTGCAGGGGTTTTTGGATATGCCTTTGGTGGAGAGAAAGTGAGGTTAAACCATGTAGGAGTCCCCGTGCTCCCCTTCAATTTCAGCCTTGGTTCATTGCAGAAAGGACTATTAGATAATCCTTTGTGGTGGTAGAAGTGGTGTTCAAAAAATTTCTGAGAAAGTTACATGCTACTCTTTTCCAAACTTGATACAACAAAAAACTTATGAATTCTTGATACATAAAATTCTTGCACAATTTACCTCTGTGAAAGGGGTGCTATTGGTGCTTGAGCACATCATCTGATTTACTATTGCCATTTCTATTAATATCAAACTGAGAAGGAAAAGAGCAGTGAGGATACTAATGAACATGCTAGTAATTTTTTTCAGCAAGAATTGCTTTGCTGTTGTCACACCACATAGCTGAAAGACCTGGATGTCATTCCAAGTATTTCCCCTCCCCACCTCGTTCCCCAAGTGGACCTTTCTATTCTTGCCCGTCTTACTAGGAAAGTTTGGCGTTTGTTTTTCCAGTTTTGATTTAAGAGATGGTTTGGGGTTTGATTCCTGTGGGATGAAACAGCAGTTTGTCTGTGGGACTACTGTGGCCCAATGCCATGCAGCATCTCTGCAGACAAGTGGTTGTTTCCATGGGCGTACTCTGAGTCAACTGCTGAGAGCTTCAGCATTGGGGCTGGTGCTGGAGGCAGCACAAGTGTCGGACACACCCTGCAGACAGCCATCAAGAGGAAAGATGCTTTGGCCATGGCTGATAAACTGTCCTTGAGCATGCAACAAAGTTAATTGCTTGAAACTATCCCTTCTCCATGGAGAGACAGGCTGGCAGACCTTGGAGCCAGGGTGATTTTTTCCTGAGGTGTTGCATGTGTTTCTTCATGGACTTCATTTGTTTAGTTGCAAGGGTCCTGAGAAAGAGCAAGAGCCTGGGGTGGTGTTGAGTGCTGCTTTAAAGGTAATTTAGAGGTAGCACAACGTAGTGGCTTAGGGAAGGGAGCACAAGGAAGGGAGNCTGCCACCGAAATTCAAAGGTCAGTCAGTCACCAGCCAGAGTATACCCCTCCACTTAAGCTCTGTGACGTGGGTGCTGGGGATCCCTGGGGTGCAGCAGTTGGTAGAGGTGCAAGGTTTGTGGGTTCAACCAGAAAGGGTGGGAGTGATATCGCTGGACTCAGTAACATGCACCACCCATTCTCCATGAAGGGATCTTTCCTTGCAGGGGGTTCCTAGTGGAAAGAAGCATCTTGCTTCTGGCAGAGTGGGGAGTCTCTGGCTGTCCCACCCAGTGGGTCGTAAAACTGTCTGCGGGTCCTTGCCTTTGGAGTTTTGGCTGATGTGTGATGGAGAGCTTCTCCAGATCATCACCATGCAGAGATAGGCAAATTTAGGTCTTGAACAATTTGTGTCTTAAACATAAATATCTGAATCTCGTTCTGAAGGGGTTCCTGTGCTCTGACACCCATGGTAACAGAGGCTATTTCCAGTCCTTTTTCTCCCGTTTGCATTGAGACAAGGTTGGTTGGGGGCAGAAATTGTACTCTTCTGTGGGATGAAAAAGCTATTTGAGAGCAGCTCTAAGTGTGTGCCCAACACTTCCTACAGCCTTAAGTATCCTGTTCCTCTCAGTGATGGCACTTTTGAAGTACGCTTCTGCAGTATGTTTCCAGGTGCTTTTCCTGAGCACAGCCCCTCCTTGCTCTGAGATGCCTCTTGCTGTTGTGCCAGCTCCTGTCAGAGACCACAGGCTCCTGGGATGCTAATGCATTTATTCTCTGTGTTACAGAGATGAGGAAGGCAGGTCGTGAATGGGGCTTAAAAGCAGGGTGGGGCATGGGCTAGGTTGCTACAGGGTTGAATCAGGAGTCAGAGGAGCTCAGGTATTATCTAGCCCTTGAAGCTTGACTTGCTCCTGGATTGACTGTACTTCCTGGATGCTGTAACCAAACAAACCTGCCAGGGCACCAGATCAAGCTGTCCGTCAAGGATCAAGCTGTGAGTCAAAGTTGGAGTTCTGCATTTCCATTTCCACCTCCACCGAGTGCCTCAGCCACCAGCTCCAGCAAGTGCGTGGTGTTTGCTCTGGCTTGCTCTGATAACTGTACGAAAAGATTTTCAGTGCCGTGACCACTGGGCTAAGCCTAAGGAGACCAGGCCGGAGCTGGCTTTTGAGGATGGCTGCCAAGGCAGGCAGACCAAGGCAGTGATCACTGTTTCACTCGCCAAGTGCTTCGTGTTGCAGCCACAGCAATTTTTTGGATACCTCGTGAAGGGGATAAATAAGAGGGCGTCATCTTGAGTCTGTGATACAGTAGCTCAGCGAGCAGTAAGAAAACAACCCAAACAGTGCAAGCCTCCCCCTTTGCACAAGTGATGAATGGGGCTTGTTTTCTCTTCTGAGCGTGAAATGGCACAGTGGAAGAAGTGGCTTATTTCCAAAGTATACTCATTATTTTTTTACAACAGGAAGTGTCATTGGGGTAATAACCGCATCTTCCAGGCTGAACAAATGCCAGATGTGATGGCAAGACGCACATAAGCTTGGGATATGGCTGCATTTCAGCGTTATAGGAAGAACCCTTACTGGGAAAGCCCTTTCCTCAAAAGAAAACAAATTTTGGTAGCAGTGAGTTCTGGTTTTCATCAGCTTTCTCATCTGTGGACTCACTGTGACCTAATGAGGAAAAACAAAGTAGTGTTAACTTCTTCAGTAACGGGACGCTAGCCTACTTTGTGCTGCTTGTGAGGCGTGTATCACATTTGGTGTATTCTGCCTTCTACCACGGCTGAAACTGCCTGGTGGTTCCTGTCCATTCACTGGGCCATGGCTGCCCAAGGATGCTGGTGCAGGCAGTCCTTAACTTGCACTTTCTTAGCAAGCAAACGGTCTGCTCTTGCAACAACATCTTTTCAGTCCCCCAGTGCTTGCACAGCTTACGTGAAATTTGGTGATGTGACGACTTCTAGCTTCTGCCTCAGTTGTGCTGGTGAGAAGATGGCTCAGATCAAACTTCAGTCAATTTTTGATCTGAACAACTTCTGTTAAAACGAGTTAAGAATCAGAAAGAATAATTTAGGTGAAAGCTGTAAAACTAACATAAATGCATGATTAAAATAATCATGCAGGGTCCATGAGCTATGTCTAAATTAGAGGGACATATATTGCCTTTTTTGCATGCTTTGTCACTGTGTTGTNTTTTTCTTTTTTCTTTTTTCTGTTGACTGAACTTGAGGTACAAAGAATATTTTAATCATGTTGGGATACTAGCTTAAACCATGTTTCTAATATTGATTTGAAAAAGGAAGATGAGCTCTCTTTATATCCCATCCTTTTTTACTTCTGTGCATAAAAACAGTGCTTATTTAGCTGGACATAGGGAATGTACAGCACATGGGAAAGGATGTGCCTTACAAGTTCTCAAGTCTTAGCAGATGTTGTCTTGGGTTTTGGAAAAAAAATTAGTTGCTTAAAGATAGTGATGTAACTTCTGGTAGGCTTATGAGGCACTTAGGCTTATCCAAATTTTAGCTTCCATGGAGTTGAAATCCATGTGGGGCAGACCTGTCTAAACATTGTTCTGCCATCTGAATTACCTAAAGATGATGGAAGCACACGACTTGCTGAAAACAAGCGGTCTGTCAGTTTGCCAATTATATTAGGAAAAGATTGAAAAGTAAATACAAGATGTCTAGTGCATGCACTGCTGAATTATTCTCTGAATAGAAGATGCTATCTTTCTGCATTTGTTTTAAATTGGACCCCTGACCCAATGCTGATTGACATTACTCAGGAAAAATACTTGCACTATGGCTTTTAAGGTTTTGGATCTTTTTTACTATCTTTACGTTTTAGTGTTAAGAACATGGTTCATGCAGTGCGCTCAAGCCCACCTTTCAGTTAGCTTGCTTTGATTCTTGCACATACCTTAGAAATAACGCACAGACATTCAGAGGCCCATATAGCACACATCAAAAAATCACTGACTTGGCAAATAGAAAACGCTGAGTGACCTTTGAGGGTAAAGTGTAATCATACAGACTTTGAATTAGTATGCTGTTCACATTCATGCAGTTACAGCTCAGTGTCAGCCCTTGCATAATAAAAATCATTTAATTCAGTATAACAGCTGATTGCTTCCTTACAACATCAACCAAACAGCAAAGCAAACATTTCTTTAAAGGGAGAAAAACTCAAGTGCAGGTGTAAAACAAGACGACCAGACTGAAAACAAATTTTACCTGCAACTGCTTGATACTGCTGCTAAGGCATTCATTTTTTTGTCAGTGTTCCCATGCCTTTTTCTCAGCAGCAACTCTTTTGCTTCGTTTCTGAACTGAGCCTCTCATCAGACACTGAACTTTTGTGAAATCTGCCTTTGAGCGGGGAGAGCAGCGCTGATGGTATCTGTGCCCTTTCAGTTTTGCTCTCGATAAACACATCCCACACCGCTGGCAGCAGGATCGGAAGCCTGCAGTGCCACGGTGCCTTTTGGTGAACACTTGGGGCGAAGGTGTGGGCGACTTGCAGTGAGGACAGAGGAGTGGAACTGGCTGGGGGGTACTGAGCCTGAGGTCTGCTGGGTCCAGGGCCATGCCAAAGCGTGGTGGGCAGGTAAGAGTGGCTGGCTGCACCAGCTCGGGCCCAAGGTCACTTTAGCCCATGAGCATGTATGTGATTGTGGATGTTGGCAGAAGTGTGGTAAGATTTCAGCTTAGAGCTTCATCAGAAAGTTATGATTTCTATGTACGTTGTGGATTTGTATCACTTGAGCTTGTTCACCCTCCTTTTCAGCACCCATAGGATTTTGGTTTCTATGACATTGCTTTGGAGCGAGTTGTGTGGTTTTGACCGCAAACTGTGCCAGGAACTGTCTCCTATTTGATGTCATGCTGACTCCTAATACCTTCTTTTGATGTCCTCTGGCAGATGAATTAAAAGAGGTGGTAAATCACGCGTTGCTCCTTGCCTTTTTCAGACCCCTTGTGACTGTATGCATCTCTGCCACATGTTTTCTCAGCTGCCTCTTTCCTTCAGATGGAAAGTTCCAGCTGACTTGGTTGTCCTTTTCTATAATTCAAACTTCTCTGCTGGACAATGGCTATAGGCAGTCCCCTCGCACAAACCCCTTCTTTCCTCCACCACATTCTGGCTCTCTACACATCTGCCTGCAACTCCTGATATCTAGGATTTAAACCCCAAGCTGAGATTTCTTCTCTTCCAAAACCTTTGCTAGCATTACCATTTGGCAGCTTCAGATGAGATTTAGCCATGCACAGCTCCTTTCTTTTGAGTCTTAATATATTTTACTAATGCTCTAATTTAAGAATTGCGAACATATATATTAGCGTGGGGTGTGTGTGTGAGGAAAACATAAACGTGGTTTATGGGGTCACGTGGAAGTAAAAACTATAAACCTTGCTAACTGTTGTTTTGTGAGCACTCTCTGCTCTTGGTGCACTAGCTTTCACCAGCTAGCAAGCTTATTTTATCTCCATCTTTCTGCGTTTCATCCTGCAACTTAGGAAAGTGACTTAAGAAAAGCTCAACAGAAATTGTCTTTTCAGAACGATCAGTACGATGTGTCAAAAGCAGCGAGGCTTGCTAAGCTCACGCCCACATAGGAAGGAGAACAGTGCTAAAAAACAAGGGCTGGCCACTAGTGCCAGGCTGCTGGGTGGGTTGTCCATCTGTGACAGCAGAGGCAGAGCCTCAGTGTGCAATTCTGTAAAGACTTGACCATGGCCTTGCAGCTTGACTCACATGGCGCTTTTGCTCTGCTAGGAACTTACTGGAGAAGATTGTAAACCTGTGTAAGCTTTCTATCCATTATTCCTGCCTTTCTTTTCTAATTTATTTTATTTTTTAAGCTAGCTCCATTACCAGTTACTGTATTTTTGTCAGTTTCTGAGGGAACTCCTAGGGTGCAGATGACAAGATGGTGGTAGATGTTCAAACTCCTCCTGAGAGCCCAAGCTTGCTGCAGCAGGGTATACGGTAAGCTGCTGAGAGGTGTTTGGCTTGTTTTTTTGCTGCTAGAGATATTGGTGAAACAATAAGAATGGAACAAGCACAGCCTGGGATAAGAAATAGTCCAGGTGTGTCTGTGAAGTCCTCCTTGGCTTGAGGAGTGCTTTACAGGCATCCTGCAGTGGCTTTTTCTTGCTTCCTTGCAGTAGTGCTAAGGGATCTGTCGTGGACACCATGGCGTCTGCCTGCTAGCCTCTGTGAAACCTCCAGAAAATGTTATTGCCTCATTAGCTTCACAGCTGAGAGGGAGAATGGTTAGCTCTGGGGAAAAGAGCTGTGTGCATGCGAAAGTGCAAAACGGGCTCCCTTGAGTCTGCCCCACGGTATGGCTGAGTTTGTGGAGACCCCCACCCAACTAGCCAGTTCCCCCCAGGTTTTCCAGTAAGCCTAGAAGAATTGAAGTAACATTACTTTCTGGGTGTAGAGTGGCAGGGTTTTATTAAGAAAGTTTGCAGGGGTTTCCCTGAGGATGCTTTGCCCTCTCTGTCCTGGCTCACAGCCCTTTGTGAAAGGTCGTTAGACCCCTTCCTGCTGATGTTACCCTTTAGCATGGCTGGTCTCCTGCTGTCCCAACATTTCAGCTGACCCTTGCTCCCTGAAGGCTCAAACTTGGGCGCCCATCCCATTCTGCCTTTTCCCAAGCACCATTTTCGCAGGTCTCCTGTGAGTAGTCAAGTCTGTCTAACAGCATCTGTCCTCTCAGGGAGTCTGAGAAACGCCAGACTGACATTTGCCAGTGAATTATCTGCTCCTTTGAACACTTCCTCATTATTAGACGTTTTCAAAGAAAACACATGACCTTAAACGTGAATGCTTCAGGAAGCATGAGTTCACGACAGCTCTTTGTGCTCAGACTCACCCATTCCTTGTCCCAGCAGCTGTGGACCGAGGAGTCATGGACTCCCCTTCACTGAGACCCCCAGAGATGGAACCCAGCTCTCCTCTCAGTTCAGCTGCAAGTGGTGTTGCGAGAACAAGTATTTGATATTCCTCAACTAATGCTCTCTGGGATGTAGGTGTTTAAAAAATGAAAAAGCCCCAAGAAAAAAATATCCCTAAAAAAGGCCCCAACCAAAACTTCTGTTAAATTCAAAAGAGGATGCTTTCATGCTTTCCTTCCATGGAAGAAGGAGAAGCATTTTCTTCAGGCTTGGATGAGTCTCCATGGCTATCTAAAACCCACAGGATTTTTAGGGGGCAGTTTGAGGGGATCTCTTGACTGGAGTTGAAACTAAATTTATCCAGAGAGTAACATTGTACTTCAGATGAGGCTCTCATTGGGGGCCTGCCTAAAGCCACCTCTCAGGGTGAACTGAGGCAATGGTTTCTCCTTGCAGATACTGCTCCTATGCTCTGGTTTGCATGTTCAGACAGCAGAGTGGAGCAGAGGCAGTGTGTGTGCTTCATGCTGGGCTGACTTATCTGTCCTTGGCAGCTCCTGCTGGAGGACCAGGATCCCTGAGGTCTTAGCCTCATGCTGCTATTCAGTTTAGTGCTGAGACGCAGACTCAGCAGCTTTGTTTCCCATGCTAGCATGAAACCACCATAAGCACCATGGCTATAACCTCAACAGTCTCTGCTCCGTCAGCAAAAGGGATAAAAGCCCACAGAGGTGGGACCTGTGTTGACCCATGCCGATGCCATGTGTGAAGTCAAAAAAACCTGGTCCAGTGTATTGGCAGGAGGTCTGAGGGATGAGGTCTGCCATGTCCAAGCTATTGCAGTCTTGTGGATGTTACACAAAATTCACCCAAGAGACAAATGCAGCCTCCCCAGCTCCCACCCAAGAACTGTGACCTAGACAAGAAGGCTTGATCAAACATGTTCAAAGAGGCAGGAAGTGCTGCAGGAGTGGTGAATGAATGGGCAGGAATTCACTACTGCTCTACCCAGAGCATAACTGGACTGAAAAATAGTGTGTATGTGGCTCACAAGAAAATGTATGGGCAGCTGGGCTGGTTTAGGGGGATTGATGTTCTGAGTGAGTGTCACTCTCTCTGGCAGTGACAAACACTGGATGCATCAAAGGTAGCAGTTAAAGTACTAGTAAAGTAAAGGTAGTAGTTGCTCTCAGAAAAGCAATTATGAAATCGGCTGACCTGGATGCAGATTTCTTTCCCCTTGAGCTGAGGGAGATGTCTTAAGCAGGAGTTTTATATCCCTTCAAATCTTGATTGTATTTAATCCTTGCTAATGCAGTTTGGAAAGCACCATGAACATTTGTCCAGCCCTTTTCTGGGCTCCCGGTTTCGGGGCACGGTGACTTCTACAAGGTTGAATGAGTGGCAGATTGAAAGAAGAAAAGGAGAGCACATGTTCTTTCAATTTTCTGGGGATTGTGTGTTGGTTATTTTCCCTGTTTAGTCTCTAAGGAGTAAACAGTAAAGTAATAGTTTTAAAAGCCAGCTCTGACCTCATAAGCATCCTAATTGTCTCCCCCTTTTGCTTTCTCCTTTTAGTATCTCTTGTTTGGATGAAATATCATAAACTGGAGGCTTTGAGCTGCTTTACCTTTACACATCCTTATAATGCTCTGACAACCTAAGTAGATGTTAGGTTCAGTGTTCCCATGCACGAGCCAGTATCTGCAATTCTCATCAGTGGTGCTGAGCACTTCTGAAAATCAAGTTACCCCTCTCAGACGTCTATACAAAGGTCTTGCAGTCTCCGTTTAGGCACCAAAGTCTGATAAACGCTGCCTTGTACACTGGAAACCCATTAATTTAGTAATTATTTTCTGCCTGTTACTGGATGATGCCGAAGGTGCTGTGAACCAGACTTTTCTTCATTGCATTACAGTAAGGTACAGGCAAATATGTACCTTCAGAATATGTTCTTTCAGGCAAGGAAGCTCAGGTGTCTGTGAAGCCTTGAAGAGCATGGCTGAGGTGCTGTGTCACAGAGGTGTGTAGATCAGAAATTTCTGATTGCTTAAGAACGGGACTGCTCTGTCCATTTTATTTTCTATTTCATTCATCTGTGAGTGGGATTTGGCACCAGCTTAGATGTTTAGCTTTCCCTCCCTTTGCCGCCGTGTAGGTAGGCTGAATTTTTTTCCGGCTCCGTAAGCTATTCCTGTCCAGGGTATTACAGACCAAGGGGCCTCCTCCTGTGTGCTCTGGATCCAGATGTTCCCTTTCTAGACCTTCCTGCCCCCCTTCCTGCAAATGAATGCACACCTGTAAAAGCAGGGGAGACATGGGGGCTTCTTCCGAGCTTGTTTCATTGTGCTCATGACAGTCATCTTTGTGCTAGAAAGCCCTTTGTTTCATCACATTTTCCCGCAAGTATTTGGTAGGCTAGTGTTAGCATCTTCATCAAAGTGTCTCTTGGAACCCTAGTGATGAATAGGTGGACCAGTGAATGGCAAATAAATACATGCAAGAGCCATGTGGAAGCTCTACTGCCCATTTATTACAGTGCTGTATTGAGCTAAATCCTGCAGAACTGCTGCAGTACGGAAAGGTGGGAGAAGTGAGAGTGAAAGGCCAAGAAAACCTGTAGCAAAATAGTTCTAAGGCATGGGGCAAGATAGTTATTTTTCATTATATTCTTGGAAAAAACTGTAATTGCTGGAGAGCTGGTCTTGGAGGTATATATGTGTTTGTGATTCCATCCATCTCCGATTAAAAAGCCTTGACCTTGTGTTCCTGTAAATTATGTGTCTCCTGTACTTTGAATTTCTGTTTGTAGTTGACGCTTATCCTAAGGTATTTGGTGGAAGTGCATAAAAGTTATTATTGTCCTGGGGGGCAGAATGTTCCATCTGGCTATTTTTTTAAAGAGTATTTTTGTAAGCTAAGGCCTTTTGCCAGTGTGAACCATGCAGTGACTTGCTGTGCCATAACAACTGGCTGCCTCAAACA
This sequence comes from Nycticryphes semicollaris, assembly GCA_013400055.1. Lineage (NCBI taxonomy): Eukaryota > Metazoa > Chordata > Aves > Charadriiformes > Rostratulidae > Nycticryphes > Nycticryphes semicollaris. The sequence continues at coordinate 160,033 of VXBJ01003247.1, read as the reverse complement.
TAGGGTATGAATTTAAAGGTCACTGAGGAATTTGTAGAGTTAATGATTTATTTCATCTGTCACTTCAGACAGAAGAATTACAGGCTCTGTCTTGCCCAGCTGGGAAGAAACTTAATGCTGACTGCAGACAGTTTTTGCACTAACGTTTATTGTTGGTATGTGCTTTATCTTGGAGATGTGATTTGTCCCCATCTGTTCAGAAAACTGATTTTAATCTTAGTCCTGCAGCCTTTTTCTCCTCTGAGAATTGGGACCTTTCCTGTGCCAAACTGCTTCTTATGAGTAAGAAGCAGTGGTAAGGTGCCTGTGTAGTACTGGGGTGCTTGATCTGTCCATACATCTGTCCCCCCAGGTGTTCCCTCACTAGCTTGGGAGATCACCCTATGTCCATTCTCTGCCTCATGGCCACAGAAGCAGGTTTGACTTGTGTGGTATGGTCATAAAACCGAGTTGGGCTATTGTTTGGATCTGGACGGTGCTGGTCAGGCATGGGCTACCCAACAGGGACCCTCAGACAGCATTCACCACACATTTGCATCTTTTTTCCCCATTTTTGATCATCCTTGTACCCTTGCTCCTTCTTTTTTCAGGCCCATCTCCTCCCAAAGATTCAGCCTACCCCATTTATACTTTCCTGCGGGTCCCAGTTCTGTGACATTCATACTCAATTTTGCTATTTCTGGCACTATCCCCTGGACATTTTGAAACCGAACTTGTATTACTGAGATGGTTGCCCAGTGCTGCTGGCCTTACAGTGGGTAAGCTGGCTAAAGATGCTAAGCTGGCTGGGTAGCTCTAACATCAGTGCTTGATACTGAACTGCTTGTGTTTGAAGACAGAAGTGAGGTCTTCAAAAGCACTTTGAGCTGGCCCATGTTTGCTGTGGATGATCTTGGTGGTGATAGACTTAAATGAGCACTCTGAAAACCTCACCTGACAGCCCACCTGGAGGGAATTAATGCTCCTGCTGCTGTTTTTTCACTGAAAGGTAGATAACTTTGTTTATTTTGACTCTACAGGCAGAAGCACTTGTGTGGGATAATGAAGTATCGGCTCATGCCCAGACTGTTGCCAAGGCCAAATATGAGTTTTTATTTGGCTTGGAAGAAGACAAACCTTCAGAAATGGGTAAGTGGTATGTACTGCTATTGCGTGCCAAAAAAAAAAATAATAATAAAACTCTCTTAAGCCACTCAGGAAAGTTTTGCAGAAGCTGCTCCCTAATGACCCCACCAGGGCTCATGCACTGTGCTGTGCTGCCCTTCACTGGACCGCAGGGCAAGCATCAGACTAAAGGACCCTGATACCGTGGTCCCAAAAAATGACAGCAGTTGCCTGTCTTGTGCTCTCACCTTCCTCTTTGGCTTACCTGGGCCACCTTGATGTGACAGTGGGGACTTGTGTGCCAGAGACACATTGGTGGAGTCCCAGCACTTCTTGGCAGTGGAGTCTCTTCAGCCACTCATTCTGCAATTGCACGTGCTGGAACACAGCCATCTCTGCCTGGAGGTCCTTCCAGGAATGCCCTTTGTGGTTTGCACTTTGCTGGTCCTAAAGCTAGAGGTAGAAAAGATTTTAATTTAGATACTTGAAGTGGTACCTGAACTGATCCATCCTCTGTATTTAGTAATTCAAGAAATCCAGGTGCAGTATGTAATATTATGCCTAAGGATCAGTCTTGTTTCTGTTCTTTTCTTGTAAATACAGGGTGTTTCACAGCCCAAGGTTAGAAGAAAAGAAATGTAGTTACTATACCGATTTCTCTTGGCCCATCAAGATTCTCAATTTTTGCCCTCTTTGCAAAAGTACTTCCTAAGGCTATTCTCTTTGCACTGTGATCCTTTCTAATTGCAAATTTTCTGGAATGTCATTTTTAATTAAGGAAGACTCCCTTCTTGCCAGAGAAAGGCAACACTTTTTACAGAAACAAACTGGGTAGAATCCTCCACGTCAGTGCGGAAAGTTTAACAAAAAAAAAAAAAAAGCAGAACTGAAAACTGAAAAGTGACTAAACAGTTTTTCTCTGTATTTCCTAAATTTTGGTCTTCCATTTGGGAAATCCTAGTTGCAGAGTGTGTGGGAGAGGGAACACCAAAACAAACAAAATGTCCTCTTTTAGGAATTTTAAAAAATTTTACAGATTGCCACAAAATGTACGAGTATCAGATTATTACATGAATCACGATGACCTCATTTCTTTTTTGGAGAAATACAGTGTGAGAGCACTGTCAGCAGGCATTAGTACATTTCCGGAGACTGGCATTAAATAAAGTATGCTGTGTCTAATAAATCCAAGTGAATCTATTGTTACTACTAACCAAAACAATTATCAAATGTGATGGGTATTCTGAGCTGACTGAGTACTGAGCCCTAAAATAAAAGGTGGCAAAGAATAAGCCAGATATATTGGCTTATGTGTGTACTTTTCTGTATTTTCCCTCTGCTTCTTCTTGCCTTGTTTCTGAATCTCCTTCTGTTCCTGTATTAATCTGAAACTACCATTAGAGACTAACAATTAGTGAAATGGGAGTGAGTTCAAAGGAGTGTTTCCAAATATTTAATGGTGGTTAATATATTTGTGAATTGTACCCAAAAACTGGGTGACATTGTGCCTACCTAGGCTGGCTTCACGCTGCTACAGACAAATGCACCCGCATCCTGCTTTTCCAGGAAACTGTTTACCCACAATGGATACAAGAGAGTGGTACTGCCCCTTCTACTTTTTGTCTTGAAGTAAGCAGGTTTTAACTGCTTATTAAATGGAGATGAATGAGGACAGTGTGACTGAGGGCACAATAGTACAAACCCAGGGCTCTGTACTCCAAATCCAGGCTTCCTTTGATTCAATATATATGAACACATATGTCATGACATATGTTTCGGGAGGAAGCAGCTATGCCTGTAAGTGTCTGTGTCCTGCTCGGGGAGGAGTTTAAATGGGGAGGGAAAAAACAGCACCAAAACCACCTACTATTTTCTAAATTGGCCTTTGAAAGAAAGAAGCCATGGTTTTTTGTGGGTCCAGATGTGAAAGATTTCAAGCAAACGAGTGACAGGGGCAGGACCAGGAGAAGTACTGATGTTTATACGTGATCAAGAGAACAGCTTGTTACCATCGGCAGTAAAGCTGAACTTCAGTTTTTCTAACACAAAGCAGTTCACCTGTGCCTTGGCTGGCCTCAGAAGCTGAGAGTGTAACATGTAAGCTGCTGAATGGCTTAATTACTTCTGCCTCCCAGTTTATCCTTTCCCTTTTGTTCACAGCCGTATTACTGAAGCCCTGCTGGATGCTGTTCAGGGTATACATTTTTTAATTGGATACTGAAATACTTGCATTGGACAAGCCAGTAATTGGGGGTGACTGTGGCAAACACTTCTCTTTGCCTAGATGGGAGACTGCAGACTTTGTTAATAAGGTGCTGTGCTGAATTTTACTTTCCATGTTGAAGCTTGTGGGCATTTTCATAGGTGAGAGGAGGGGGGAAAAAAAAGTTAGATGTCTGCAGAAGATGTGGTTCATCACTGATATTCAAATGCTAATAAAGCTGCCACATTAAAAACAATTCCTCCTCATTTCTCTTCTTTGCTGTTCTGGGTTTGGTTTACTCTGGGATAATTGTGATCCCTGATACACTCTCATCTTTATTGTGCAACGCCTTTTGTCTGGCTCCTCTCCTCTCCTCTCTCGTCTGTTGCCCATCTGCAGGGCCTGGATACATCACTCAGAGCTGAAGCAGATCCAGGCCCCCCGGGACCCTCAGTGCGCCACTGAAGGGCTTGGGGCCACAGGTCTCCCTGCAGACCCCTGCTTGTGGGGCTGCTTCTTGCTGTTGTAGGATTGGGAAGGATGCACCACATGTGGCCACACACCCCTGCACGGACTGGCTGCCTTTCTTGGCCAAACCCCAGCCTTCTGCCTTCCAGCAAAGAAAAATGTTTTTTAAAAACTGCATTTGTCTGGGTTGAACAAGACGTCTTCTCAGCCTTGTTGACATAAAGGGCACTTGTTGTATATCAAAACATACCCTCCTCTGCAATAGGCGATGGAAACAGTGATCTCTTTTGGGTAGCCTTATCTTTAGGCTTGAGCATGCGACAGAGTGCTGATTTTTATGCTTTTTCAGTTGATACATTTAAATACCAAAAAGAGAAAAAAAGTCCCAACAACATGACTTAGGCCTAAAAAGTGCTTCCTTGGGGCAAAAAGAGGGAGGTGCTGCAAAATAATTGCTTAAGTAAACATGAAAGCCAAGTACCCCTTAATTCCTGTTACATGAGAAAATAAATCCAAGACAGTTGTTAGGAAGAAAATAGCTGCTTCAATCTTACAAGCAGCCTTTTCTCTGATGCTTCTAGGAGGAGAAAGCTTTCACCCCTCCTGTGTAACAGAAGGTTTAATCTCATAATACTCCACAAAAAAGCCCTGTACAAATAGTCCCCGAGTTGCTATGCAAATCTGGTCTTTCCCAACAGCTGCTGGAAGAAGCTTGTTTTTGAATTCCTGGTGAAACAAATAGGTTTTTGGAAAGCCTGTCACTTGCTGTTTTGTGTACCGTGAAGCGTCATGAGGCAACTGAGCTCACTTAACAGCTTCCTTCTGCCAAAAGAGATGGTCCCAGCCGCACACTGCCGCAGATTATCTCATGCTAGTTCTTTTGCTCATCTGTTTTCTTACCAAGCTCAAGCCAGCAAAAACTGAGTAATAAAAACCTCCAAAACAATGCCAAAACCAATTCTAAAAAAAAAAAAAAAGGTTTACTTTCTCCTGGCAATGTGTGCTGAATCACTTGTGCAAGGGGTAAAACAGTGCCAGAGCTGACACGTGAAAGAAAGTGAAATGCATACTTTAACGCATGCAACTTTCCTATTCCTGAGCCTGAATCATGGAAATGATTGCTTTTGCTGTAGAATTTCTTGAACTTGTTTCAGGAGCAAAGGAAGCACACAATGGCTGGTTTTGTTTGTACAAGCAAAGCCTTTTCATGGTCCTGTGTTGCTGATCTTTACAGCCTGAAGAAAATTACCCTAGTAACTTTCTGTAAAATGAGTATTGCTAACTTACTAGGTTGTCCTTTGCTCTTCTACCCTCCCTGTGTCACTTGAAATCATGCAAATCGAGCTCTATTGTGCCCTCCTTGCATTGTATGGATGCAGCACCTCCTTGATCCTCACTCTAAAATCTGCCCTTAGAACAGTCATTCACATGTTGCATCATTCTCACACTAGCCCACATTGCTGACTGTAGTCTTGCCCAGTGCTTCAGCTGTATCACTTCCCATTTTGATGCACCACCCTTTGCCATATTTTAATCTCTTGCTCTTTCTATCTCCAGGCAATCCTGAAAGTCCCTGGTCTGGTATCTTCCTCCCTAGCTCTGCTTTCCTGAAAAGGTGCAAACCAGCTTTTTCTAAGGGCCTGATTTTCACATTCGTGTTGCTTAATTACAGTGGACAAAGCCTGTGAGGATAGGTATATTGGACGTGCATTTAAGAGTATGTCCTGCAACATTTACAAGGGCAAAGCTGGAATCTGGAAAGTTCAGACCTGTGATGCCCTCACGCACTTAATTAAAATTGCATCCTCCTGTTGTGTGTACTTGACTCCATCAGCTTTTTTCTGTATTGTTTCTAGTGCCTCACTGCGTTTTCTGACACACTGAAGACCCATAGGAGTTTTTAAATAGTAGTGTGTAATAAGTTTTCTCGCAGATAACCCTAATATTTGGTGTTGCTGGTTGGCAATGATGCAAAGAGGTTAACTTTTGAAATTTAGGTCTTCAGAGGTACTGTATTAAAAGGTAGTTTTCTGGTTTAATTTGTGTACTCTAAGAAGTGATAACCTCTCCAGCAACCAGCATGTTGACCAGCCGTGCTAAGTGCTCTCTCATGCCAATGCAGAGTAAACCAAGTCATTCTGAACTGCTGCTTGGATGCTGTGAGCAGCAGCAAGAAGAGCACATCTGAATGTGCATATGGAAAAATTAATGCCTATGAAGGCAGGCAGGTTGCACTGTGCTCTGCATCTCTGCGTAAGGTGGAGCTGCCTTTCTGTCTCTCCCTTTGAATTTCTGAGTCCCTCTTCCCAGGGCTGAGTGAAGCTACAGCACGCTCCAAAGCCATCAGGTGGGGTGTGATGGATTTCTGGCGTGTCTGGGTTTCCAGTCCCATGGAAAGGAAAACTAAAGGGGCGTGAGGCATTATGCTCAGTCCCTTGCTCTGCAGGAGGAAATTGAATGTCTTGTGACCTGCACTTGAAAGCTGGCTAGTTCAAGTTATCATAACCTACAGCTGCAGGGAAGAGATTACCACATCCTCAACTTGGTAAACAACAGACTTGTTTGATGGCCAAAGGTTTTGTACAAATAGTCATTAAAACATGGACTGTTTGTTTATTGTTTTTTAAAGGTGCAGAATTAAGCACTCAGAAGTTAGGAAATGCCAGAGTTAAGGCAGTAATTACCTCCCTGTCTGTGGGCTGTCTGACGAACCCAAGAGCTGCCCTGACGTGAGTGCACAAATATTTGGGGTCTTGGTGATGCTGGCAGCCCCTTGGTGGTGTCTGGCTGCTTCAGATGCTCTAAGCATGTCCTGCAGGCTGAGCTCAGCAGAAGCTGACAGAGGTCAGAACTGTTTTCCTGGAGGCGCTCAGGCCATTCCCTTCTGTCGGGCAGATGGAAAATGATGCATCGAGGTCAGTGGGCACAACAGGAGAGGCCCAGCCAGCTGTCATGGCAGGCTGTAGGTGAGTGCAGTGGGGCACAGCTGCATTTTATGGGTTCCTCTCATCTCCTTAGCTTCAGACCCATCACCTAGTGAGATAGACAGCACACCCAGCACAAGCCCTCCATCATGGTGTAGCCTCAATTCATCTCAGAAGCTTTCTGAAGGAAAAGATGCATGGTGTCCTGGTACTGGAGATGGCTTGATAATGAACAAGAAGGTGTTTAATTAATAGTATGTGGATAGATGCAGTTCTGGCCTGGTATCGCACGGAAAAAGTGTAGCACAGGGTATGGCAAGTATTTTTCCTGTTTGCATTTTACCACTTTAACAAGTGCCTTCTGCTCTAGCCCCCTGCCTTGTTTATTTAGGTCTGTCCAGCTTCCTGAGGAAAGGAATCTCATTCACTGTGCAAGGTTGCTGAAAAGTTACCATGAAATGTCCAACTGCGCCTTTAGCAGCAAGTACTTGGAACCTAGGAGATGCACATGTCCCTCTGTGCCCTATTTTTGTTTTAGCTCTGTATGTAAGTTGATATCCAGCTCCTAGGGTGCTTTGAGGACTGCTTAGCAAGCTTTCTGTTAGCCTGGCTAATTGGCCCTGAACCCTGAAATGCAGTAAAGGACGATTCTTCAGCAGCTACTGCAAAGAACTAGAGTTTCTGGGATCTGTGAGTAATACTGTGGGATTGTTTAAGCCATTGTGGGTTGCTCAAAGTCTGGTGATATTTTTTTTTTTTTATCTGAAGAGATCTTTCTGTTTTAAGGATTTCTTGAGGGTTTTAAAAAGATTCTTTAAAAGGACAATATTTTACATATGCAACATTAAGGACAAGTGGAGAGGCTGTAAAGTCTTTCTAGATGCCGCAAGTAGCTGTCACTGCTTCAGAAGTTTGCTTTTTCAGCTGAAGGCTCTTAGGGAGCTTTTAAAGTAACTCTTGCTATGACTGTGTGTATCTACACTTAGAAGATCTCTTGTTAGCTGCTCCCCCTCTAAATCACAGCAGTGGAAAAATAGAAAATTTTGGATTCTTTTAGGATCTGTCTTTTGAATTTTTCATGTAAGACTTTTTCAAACATAAGTCTTAAGCCAAAACTTGAGGTTCTTGGAGCCA
>VXBJ01003247.1:131342-152171 GCA_013400055.1 Nycticryphes semicollaris | reverse complement strand
GGGCGTGGGGCTTCTAAAAAAGAAGAAAAGTGCATCGAATGTAGTAAGACTTGTCCACACTTTTACATCATGGTAGGGAGACCAGATACTCCCTTTGTATTCCCTTCTGTTCCCACTCATGCTAGCAGCTGTTTCACTCTATTCTTTTGCTTTCCAGGGTAATGACTCTTGGGACCAATCTATCTCACTGACCATCTGTGATCCATGCAGCAATTTGTAGTGGATAATCCCTCACACTAAACCCTCCTAGCGCCTGCTGCATGTTAGTTTTGGACTTGGCCCTGTTCTGAGCTCACTGTAGGGCTGTGAGCTGCTGTGGCAAGGTGCCATCCTTCCTACAAGTGGGGTAAAGGTGTGAAGCTCCACGGGCATCTCTTAGTGCTCCCAAACTCTGCTTGCCACTGGGAAATAGTTAAAATCTGTGGGGACTGTCCTGGGAGACACAGGACTAATTTTTCTTCTAATGCTGGGAAAACTGCACTTTTAGAAGACTCTAGTGTCTGAATTAATGAAAATTTTTACTCTATGGCCAGCCGGGCTCTGTGAGACTCAAGGTCTCAGGGTTTTCGAGCCTTGCCAGGTGCAGGGTCAGTGAGGAGCAAGGTCTGGGCATTTGACCCAAGCTGGCCAACAGGATTATTTCATACCATGAACGTCACCTTCAATATGAAGGAGAAACGTTTGCTGTGTAGCTGGCTCTCTCTTGATGGCGGCAGTCCAGACAACTCCTTGCCCCAGTGCTGAACCCCTGAGGCCTTCCCTTCCCCCTGAAGCTGTTGCACTCCCAGTGTCCGACACTGGCCATCCTCTGCTGGGAGTGCACAGTTTTCTGCCGATGGAATTGGCTGAGTATAATCCTTGTATATCTTGTATCAGTATCGGGATTAATACTTGTTCTTCAGTATTATTGTTAATTATTTAGTCTTATTCTATTAAATCTATTTACATTTCAACCCTTGTGTTTCTTTGGCATTCCCCGATTCCCCTTTCCTGAGTGGGGAGGGGTCATTGGGTGATAGAATAATTGTCTGAATTATAATAAATTGTTACGGGTTTTCTCTAACCATAACAGGGAAAAAAATTTGCAACTCAGTCACGGCGTTGCTTACCTCAGCGTGTCCATCAGGAACAGGGTTAGAAGGTTTGCAATTGCAAAAAAAACGCACACACACTTAAGCAGACATACAGTGACCTAGGTATTTTACATGCTGGTTTCGTCATTACTTTCATAATGGACAGGATTTACATTCTAAACCTAGCAGCTTTTCTCACTCTTTTTTTCAAGCTGTGAACACTCGGGCATCGCATCACCAGCTGATGCCAGGTGCTGGGATTTGGCTAGCAGAGAGATTCGTGATGGGTTTACCTACTGTTAAGCATGTGTGTCCAGTCGCACCCTGAAGGTTCACCTAACAGAGCCTCTTGGTTTCCCTAAAAACCCAGAATTTAGGGAACTATGTAAGAGCAGCTGTGAGCAGTACTGTTATGGTAACTTCTTCCAGTATGCAGCAAGCATTGGGTGTGGGATTTCCTGAGCGACACACTGCCCCTGAGTGCTTGCAGAGGGATTATTTTCTTCTCTGAACCAGTCAGTTTCATTTCTGGGTGACCCTGAGCTGCCCTCACCACTGCCTCGCTGTTTGAGCATAGTGAGCAGAAGGTAGATGCTGCCAGGCCTGTGTCAAACCTCCTGCTGGCAGCAGCAGGGACCTGCTCCCATCATCTCTTTTTGGGGTGAAGGATGTTGGACAACATGGTCACTTTTGCTGTGTAGGCTCTGCCAGATACCTGGTCCCCTCCACTTTCCCTGTGTGTTTGCTAAGGCAGCAGAGGCATTTAACCAGGGCATATTTTCTAGGCAACTCTCCCCTCCCTCTTCCTACTGCTGCCCCCCTGCCTTTGCTCAGCTTCCCTGTTTCCTCCAGCTTGCTTTACATAGTTCTGGTTTAACTTTGCAGGGATGAAGGCCTGGCTCTGCTTCCCCTGGTAAGCGAACTGCCCAAAAGCCTGGATTGGCTGCAAGCTGCTAAAAAACCTGTGTCCAGTCCAGTTTGCAGTCCAGTAACAAAAGCACTATGCTTGCATTATGCTAATCCCCCGGTTTTGGCTAATGAAGGACCTCTGTGGGCCAGGGAGGACCTATCACGGCACGGAGAATGACATCATTTGGAAAATGGGCTGCTGTGCAAGGCTGCCAGTGATTGTGCAGCATCCCTCCCCTCTCATAGGGGGAGGCTGCTCCATCTTGGCGTGCACAGGCACTGCTTTATAAATCGGAATAGTTTTAGTTACCACAGAAGTCGTAACTTGAGGGAGTGCAGGACAAGGAGACATGTGTGACACCCCCCACCCCCTTTCTCTGGCAGGCTGCCATAATGTTACAATGCCATAAATCCTGCCATTTGTTTATGAAGCTTTGTCACCTAGCGATTCATTTCCTCTTAACGCATGCACTGTTTTCACTTGTCCTAATTTGCCTTTTACAAATAGCGGCAAGAAATGCCAGTACCAAGAAAACACAACTGGTGTGACGCTGCATGCAGGCTCACCCACGTGCTGCTTGTGATCGGCGCAAGGAAATGCGGAGAAATAAAATGCAAGATTACTGGGCTGCTTTGTGAAGCCTTCCAGCTCAGTAATGCCGAAACGCCGTCAGGCACCCCACGCTCTGAAACCGGCACACGACTCTCAGCATCGCCATTCTGCCCGTTTCTTCCCTTATGGATGCAGCAGCTAAGCACAGACGTCTCCCTGGCATACGGTCAGGCAGCCTTGCTGGAGGAAATATTTTTCCCCCCCTGCAAGCTGCCAAGGTGGACTTCTTAGCTCCTGCGATAGACTGAATGAGACTGCAGTTCCCCCATCAGTTTCATAATACTCAGAAAGCATCCATTTACATCATTGTGTGCAGTGCAGGGCAGCAGCTGCCAGGAAATTTGAAACTATTTTGATTCCAGTTGACTAGAACAGCAGCAATTGAATTAGCTGGTATCGCTATAGATAACTGATGATCTGTGCATTTTATTTCTTTGACCAATGGGTAACTGCTGGAGCTACAGTAACCTCTGTGAGTAAAGGAGACTGTTCAAGCAAATATATCTAATTTCTCGAGCTAGCTAATATATATATATATATACTGTATAGAGAGAGACACTCACACCATTTTTTGTAAAGTGTACCTGTGAACAAAATGTCTGTCTATGCTTGTAACTTGTGTTTTGCTTCCTAGAATTTCCTTTATTATGCTGTAGACAAGCTTGCTTGATATGGAATGGTTATTTACCTATGAAATATCATATCTATGCCTGATTTAAGTCATGAATTCTTTCAACGTCTAGTCATCAGAAAAGGCTGCCAGCTGCTGTTAGGTTATATTTGCCCGGTCTCAATTTTCTAGCCACTCACCCCCTTTCTCTTTTAGCTTTTTCTCTCTCCATTTAATTATCTCTTTTTCCTTTTTTTTTTTTTCCTCTTTTTTTCTTTTTCCTTTGTTGAAAGAAGCCACCTTCAATGCAAAGTAGAAATTGGTGTTACCTGAGAGTGTGTGTCCTTTCTTTGTTTGTTTGGTGATGGGTATTTTTTTTCCCTGCTCATCTTCAGTGCAGTCCTTAAATTTTGTTGTTGCCTTTCTAGCCTTGTTTGTAATGCAGTCATATTGGGGGATGGGGTTGGACAGGATATGCCAGTAGCTGCAGCAAGACATGATGCTGTGGTGGTAGATGGGAATAAGGGAGGAGTTTTCCTTAAAGAGCTCAAGCTCCTCTAAGCTGTGGTACCTGAAATAGCTCTCTGAGGAAAGGCAGAGGCTTTGCACCTTTTAGGAGCAGGGAGTTTACTGCACGAAATGAAGACCTCAGTTGTGCATGGTGGTACCTATTATAATGGGGACTATCTTCTGCTTTGGTGCCATATGTGATTTTTTTTATAATCAGGCAGTGAATTAGGTGATGTTCCTGCAGGATGTTGTGAAAGCGAGACTTGTGCTCTTGTATGGTGTCAGTAGCAGTCTTTCCAGAGCAGGGCTGATGGTTCCTGACTGTAGAAAAGGCTTTAAATTTCTTCTGTGAAAGTGCTCCGCTTTCCCAGGTGAAGCACAGCTTGCAAGTGTGGCAAAGGGGAGTACCTGTGTGCATGCTCCCTCCTCCTGCACGTCTCTTTGAGCCTGTATGATGTGCCTGCGAGTATGATGTGTTCTGTATGTGTACCTCTTGCAGAGCCTGCTGTGCTTGCCAGAGGGTAAAGTTTGCTTGGGATGAAGTTCAGGAGGAGAAGTAAATCAAAAACCTCAGTGGGATTACTGCTGTCAGCAGCGGCCGTTGGTGGCAGATGGGGAGGTGCAGCAGTGCATTTAGCATTCAGGGCCAAGAAACAGGGCTGCCTCTGTTTCCCCCATTTCAGTTCAGAAGCTAAGATAGCAATGAGCAGAGATGAGCCTGTCCCCTTGGCCGGGTCTGTGTGTGGTGCCTTGTCAGGTCTTGGCCTCCAGTGCATGTTGGCTGCATCCCAGCCCCATAGGGGGCCCGGGGCCAATCCTCTGGGCTTCCTTCCAGTGTGGCAGGGTGCATGGGTTGGAGGGAGGCACAGGGAGTCCTGCCTTCAGGGGCATTGTGCATTGCCTTTCTTCAGGATGCGGCCAGAGTGTGCAGCCCAGGACCACGGGGCTGGGGGCGTGAGGCAATCCCAACCGCAGCACCTTCCTCTTGCAGGTCTACAAGCTGAGAGTTGCTGTAGGTGGAGCTGTGTCCACCAAGGAGGGGTTTACCTTAGCATCCATACTGGTCAGCTCCCTATTGGCAGTTCTCTCCTCTTAAGATAGCCTCTCTCAGACATGCTGAGAGAGCAGCAAGCGCTAATGGCGCTGCATTAGAGCAGAACCGGGCTGCAGGCTGGGGAGCCGGGGCTTTTTGTTCGCCTGGGCTGGTCCCAATGCAGGTGCAGGGGGCTTTGTAGCCACACAGCGTTGTTCTCAATCCGTGAGTCTGTCCTGGTGAAAGTGTGCCCCTGTGGCAACCTGGCACCTGTGCCATGAAGTGTGTAGGCTTGGGACGCACCCGCTAGCATTGTGTGGCTGAACTGTGGGCAAAGGGGGCTGTTTTTCTGAGGCTTTGGGCACTTAGAAAAAGCACCATACCTGGTAATGCTCACATGGGGAGAGGACCCCGTGCTCTTCTTCAGACTCTCCCGCTGTACTCACATCTGTGTGTTGGAAATCCTGCCATGAAGGCAGGCTGGTAATGCAGAAGCGGAGAGGGCATCCGCACTCCTCACAGGTCCCTCAGCCCTTGCAGCAAAGGAAAGGTCCCTGCTTTGTCTAGTCACTGTCCGTACCAGCAACCAAGTCAACTAGGTGAAACCTGACCTGCTGAAGTTTTATTATGGAGTGATTAAATCAACATCTTGGAGACATTTGATGAACCTGCTGGGGAAGAGACTGTGCTTTGGCATGATCTGAGTCTGTCACTTTGACTGTGCACCAAACACAATGTGCAGTATTTACCTGGATAGTGAGCTTGAGCTGGCAGGTGTGAGCTGCTGCTCACCTTTACAAACCACTGGCAGATAAACAGCCCTGTTAGTCTGGTGCTGAGCTTGCATTAAATCATCCTCCCTTTCCCCTTGAACTCAGCCTATCATTAACCACAGCTGGATGGCTTCTCCTCAGAAATAGCTTGTGGCCAGCCAGCTGGGAGCAGAGATGAGGATCAGTTTGCAATGCAGCACCTAGAAATGCACCTCAAGTGGAGTAGAGCATCCGACTGCAAGTGGGTGTCTGGTTTCAGAGCTGTCACCCCTGACATTTTTCAGAGTAGGTGTTTGGATCTGATCCCCCTATTTGTTTTAAAGCACTTTTGTAATCCAGGCCGATTTTTTTCCCCAGGAGGATGCAGCAAATGCTGCAGTTGCTAATTTGTTTGTTTGTTTGTTTGTCTTTCCCAAAAGTGCAGTTCCTTGTTTGGCTGTAAGATAAGGTGGCCAAGCATCTGTCATTGTGTCATCCATGAGGTTCCTGTGAGGACAGCTGGCTCTCTGTTATCCCACAACAATGGGAGTCACTGGGTGCTCGGTACTTGGAAAATGGGACCAGACATTTTTGGTCCTGCTTTGTGTACATCAGTTGAAAAAGCAGGAGGAGGAGGAGGGGAAGGGTAGCAAGCTTTTTGTACAGTTGTGAATTTCCTGCAATATAAAATGTGAACTGCTTGGCATGCATACGTCACTGCAACATGACCTGCAGTTACCTAGATTGTTAAAGGAAGGGAGTAGAGCTGCCAGAAAGTTAAATTGCTCATTAATTGCTTTGTAATTTGGCTAATTGGTTTTGTCAAGGCTGTGGAATATACAGGGTGTGGCTGATTATCTTCCCACTGTTTTATCTTCACAAGGGAAAATGACCTAAATACTTTTTTTTTTTTTAATAAAACCAACATGTATGGTGCATGCTGTGCATGGATATCAGACTTCTGAATATCTGCTTTCTTCAGCCTTTGCGCCTGGCCTACGGCCTCAGACCATTCATGGGCCACTGGGACCTTTTCTGAAGTGTAGCAGATGCTTCTGGCATTCTTTCCTCTACAGAACACACTCCCAAAGCAGGGCTGTGCAAAAAGTCCTGTGTAAAAGGACCAGCTCTGGATAACTGCAATGTGAGAGCATGCAGAAGTGAGTTCAACTGAACAGTATTTTCCCTGCAGGGGGAGATCATAGTTACTCTGTTAGGAGAGGGCTGGGAAGGGAGGTCAGGCTTTTTGCCTATGCACACCGTGGATAAACGCACACTCTCTTTTTTTCTTTACAGGTAGTGGCCATGGAAGCAATACTTTGGTCCCTCATACCATCATCAATGAATTTCCAGAGTATGGTACCATAGAGCCAAGTGGAGATGTGCTGAGGGCTCCATCACCGTGCCAGGCAGAGCTTGTGACACGCAGTCCAGAAAGACAGGACTGTCACCACCAGGTACCTGGCAGACCCCTTCCTCAGTGTGTGTCTCCTGCAGACAGTTCAAGACCTGACACTGGGGCAGCACAGCTGCACACCCCAGAAGAAGGTTTGCAACCTGTGGGTAACCTGCCAGAGATTATGAAAATCTCTCGACGGCTGGAAGCAACAAAGGTGCAGAAGAGCACAAATACTTCTCTTGATTCGGAGACACAAATGGAAAAAAAGAGCGTTGCTGGCAGCCAAAATGTGCCGGCAGCCAGAGAACCAGTTCCAGCAAGCCAAGAAAAACCCTCAGACATGCCTCTTCCATCTGAACGAACAGCTGAGGAAAAAATGCATTTGATCATAGAGAAAGATCTGGCTGCAATATGGACTGGAGAAAAGCAGTCCGAGTCCTTGCAAGCCATCAGTAATAAGGCTGAGGAGGTCCACGCAGCACAGGAGACAAGCTGTCATAGACCATCTGCGACAAACCTGGAAACAGCCAGCAGAGTGGAAGGGTGGGCGCATTTTGAGGAGTTTTCAGCGTACAGTCAAGGCAGAATGCAAATGGGTCCTGAGAGGAGGCTCTCTAAAGAGACAGCTGTGAGCAAACATGTAGAATTTCAAGGGGTGGAGATTTTATGGCTGCAAAAAGCCGAGGAGCAGAAAAGAAAGAAGCACTCGCTGCTGGAGACTGTGTCTGTGGAGAGGAAGACATTCCCCAGAACATCCAGCCACTCTGCGCCACCGGTGGTCTCCCCAGGCGTGGTGTCCTCTCCAGACAGCACATGGAGGGAGGTCTGTGAGGAGTCGAGGCTGGGACCTGCTGCCTCTGGAGCCACTCCTCTGGCACTGCTCGATGAAAGTGGGGAGGATGAAGTTTTTGTGAAGGATGACAAACACGGCGAGGAGAAGACGGCTGTGCTAGTGAGAGGCCAGGGCAGGTGAGATGGTGCTTGAGGGGGAATATTAGGCAGATGGATTTTCTCTTGCCCTAAGGGACTTATGCCTACCCCTTTAGGAGCTCATGACAAACGATGAATGTTTTTCTGCTGCCAGCAGCGTGGTAGCAATGGTAGCAGCTCATGCCTGTTGGTGGCTAGTGTATGAAGTTGGGACTGAACCCTGTCCACACCACCTTGCTGAAGTTTGAAATCCATCACAGATTTAGAAACACAAAGATGTCTCTTGTTTGCAGAATAATGGCTGTGTGACAAAGTATCTGTGGCAGTTGTAGTTGGGATCCAGACATGGCATGTACTTAAATATAGGCAATATGCAGGCCTGGACATAGGCGCTTGGCCTGACTTTCTGGTTCTGGGCAGAGTTCATGCAAGAACAGTGTGAGCACCTCTGGGAGTTCAGATAATAAAGATGTTTTACCCAGGGTCTTCTATGTTATAAGAGCATAAATGCTGTGATGAACTTTCTATGTTATCTATCTATCTATCTATGTGTGTTTATATAATTTTAGCTTTATATTTTGAGAAAAAAAAAGTATGCTGTTTTTTACAAGAGCATCCCAATTAGCTCACTTTTCTTTCCTGATGCACATCTGTAACAAAGCAAAGGGTCCTGCCAGTGCGAACTGTGCCTGCTCTGACCTGTCGAGCTGCTTGCTGCCAAAACAACAGGGTCTCAGCAACAGAGGTGCTCCTGCCTCTGCCCCTCAGAATCCACAGGGTTTTGCATTGGTGAGCGTGTGGGATCACTTGGGTGGGCAGCCCTGATGCCTGGCATGTACCATGAGAAACCCTGCAGTATTTGATGCAACAGAGAAGAAAACTTTCCACAGGGGGAGATGCTAGACTTTTCCCTGTACATCCTCAAGCAGGCTGTCTTCCCCCTTCGACTTTGGTTTTCCTGGCTCTGGGTTTTTGCTTGCATTTATTTCCCTTTGCATTTTGGAGGGATTTCCCCAGCCTTTCACTGAAGACCCCAGCCCTGGGACTGCAGAGCCAGCAAACTGTCCTCTGGGGGCAGAAGCCCCATCTGGGTGTACATCTCCGACCTGTGCAGGCTCTGGCATGGCAGTGCTGCTAGCAGAGACCTTAAGCATTTGTGAGTAGTGTTCTCCTTTGCACATAAGCAGCTGGTGCTATCTGTTAGGCAGTATTAGGCTTTCCCCCTGCCCCCCTCTTTCACCCAGAAGATTGTTTCGTTTTATGTCCCCAGAGAGGGAGATAGTGCCAATCATGAACAGAGGTGGTGCAAGGACAAACTAGCGTTTTACCCACAGTGTCCTCTCTTGCACAAAGCCATGCTGACCTTCCTGTTTGCAAAGGTGGAAGGTGAGGAGGTTTACCCAGAGATCTAAACCTTGCCCCTGAGCTGAAATGAGTTGTTTCTGATTAATTTCCAGGATGATGGAGGAGGGGGAAGCAGCTACGGGAGGATATGAAGATGTCCTTGGGCAGAGGCACTCCGATGTCTCCACTGATCTGTACAGCTCGCAGTTCGAAAACATCCTGGACAATGCATCTTTATACTACAGCGCAGAGTCACTGGAGACGTTGTACTCAGAGCCCGATAGCTACTTCAGCTTTGAGATGCCACTCACACCCATGATCCAGCAGCGAATGAAGGAGGGCAGCCAATTTTTAGACCGGACTTCAGCCTCCGGGCAGCTGGATGTCCTGCAGCTTCCCCCTGATGGGCAGGTGAAGGGCTGTGGTGAAGCCATCGCCAATGGCTTAAGGGATGTTAGCGAAACACTCTTCAGAGGAGACATCACGGAGGTCCCTCATTTGGCAAGGTAAAAGCAGTGAGTGTTTTTTCTGTGTGCTTGCTAATTTTTTCCCTGATATCTGTTTACACCAGCGGACTGTCATTGAGTGTAGTTTTGCCTGTTTCAACACTGCACCTTTTCTACATAGAATAATTTCCAGTGCAATGGAGTGATCTGCAGGACAGAAGTGAAGTGAGCTGTCCAGACCTGCCCATCATTAGAAAAGTGCAAGTTTACTTTATGAAGGTTTTGTAGGTGATACTTGTTTTGATAAAAGACTGGCTGGTATTTGCACATCTTTGGGACCTGGATGTGGAAGAGCTAGTTAGCAGGTACAGATGAACCTTATTCATCTCCTGTTGTACCTGAATTTGTTAGCAGCAATTTTAGGAACCATGTGCACATGATGTAATACCATGTGCGCACGGATGAGTTATCCAAATGTAGTTTGTGATCTGGATGTTAAAGGTGTATCTCTGGGCATAGCTTTTTCTCTCTTGAGGTCAGTGAAGTTACGCCAGTTACTTAAACTGGGGTAAGGTTTTGCTCCTACCACATTCAAGGGATTAGAATCTGTTAGCTGCTTTTTTCATTTGTGCACTAGTTACTGATTGAGAGAGGAGGGAGCATTGCAAAAATGTTAATAATTTCCATTTAGGTAAAGAGAGAGGTAAAAAAAAAAAAACCCAACCAACTATTAAGAGAAGAGTCACGTGAAAAGCAAAAAGTAGGCTAAGTGGTCAGAAAATGTGGTGCAATTGTAGAAACTCACTCTATGAGCAAAAGCAAACTTTCTTCACTGTGTGTTGTCAAAGAGAGTGGGGAGAGTGAAAGGCAGTGACAGGCAAAGTGGGAAGTCAAGCCAAAAGCAGTAATCTGCAGAGAGGTGAGGAATCTTGTGAGTGACGAAGATGCCTCGAGTCTTCATCTTCAAGGGACAGGATGTTATTCAAGAGTAGTTGTGCAGATAGGACTAGTGTAGTCTGAGTTTTCCTGGGAGTCAGTGGTGGGAGGTCTCCTATCTGTTGTATTCCTTTTGTGCTAGTGTGAAGTAAGTCCTTTGAGCAGAAGTAGCTTTGCTAATTGTATGGATTAAGGTACGGTTTGCCCTTAAAAGAACAGTCAGATTAAGTTCTAAACTGAACAGTTTTTCCATCAATTCTACTGGGAAAAAAACGGTGTTTAAACCTTACGTGACCATGAGCTGCTTGGTGCCAATAGGCAATAAGTGACTGCTAATCTGCTACAACCGGTATGTAGCCAGAAACTGAGGTCAGTCTTGACACTTGCTGCTCCTTACCTGTACTGAACCCAGAGATTGCTGTAAGACTGGGCAGTGGGGGACAAGCAGTGCATACTTGTCATTGTCCTGATTCTGTTAGCCTGTAGTTGCAGCTTCTAGTGTCTAAAAAGTGCTGTCATTAAGGCCCACAATGGCTTATGGAGACAGAACTTACCATGAGGACAAAGTGTGCTTAGATAATGCTTAGAGACATATTAGGTGTCTGCCTAATGTGAATTTCATTAGGAATTTAACTTACTTTTAGATTAAATTTGCAGCTGTAGTAATGAGCCAACAGTGTATTTTCAAATTCTTCTTTATTCCCCCTAAATAAAAAAATGAAGAGAAGTATCTCCAACAGGACAGCTCTGCTGTTGCAGTCTGCAGGGGTGTTTTAAGGATGAGCCCCAGAGGCACGCTCTGGTAAGGTGGGGGCTGGTGAAGGGTGTAGCTTGCAGCAGAACAGCCAGCCACAGATGTGCCCAACAGGGTAATCCCATGTACAGTAGCCTTATTAACCACCCTTGCCCCCCACCCCTGTATTCTAAAATCATGTATTACACCAGGGCCCAGGTGACTGACAGATTGTGTGTGTTATATTGTTGGAGCCAGTGCTGAATCACTGCGTTACAGTGTGTGGGTGAGGATTGCTGTCTGTATGCTAGGGGCTGCATGGAGTTTATTTGCAGGGGAGTCAAGGCAGTGCGTTGTTGTGAGGCTCAGGTGTACCAGAAATAGCCACCTGAGCCGTGGGTACTATTTATAAGAGTCTGCATGCATAATTGCATTGCCTGAAGCAATCCCAGACTTGTTTTTTCAACCAAAAGTCCACATGTATGCCACTGGGGGCACCTTGGTGCCCTTTCTTGTAAATTCTTGTTCCCGGTGTTGCCCAGAACAGTTGTATTGCGGCTGTAGCTTCCCATGCCCAACAGCTCTCCATTGAGGGGCACTTGCTGGAGTGGTCCAGCTCTCCTGGAGAGCGAGGTGGGGACAGCAGGCCCCACTGGCTGCAAGCAGTACTCTCAGACCCTGCATCCCGCAGCCACTCCAGCCAACAGCCTGCCGGTGATATATCGCCGAGCCACCTCTCTGACCTCTGCAGAACTGCCGGCTCTCCCTGAAGGCAGGGGCTCCCGCAGCTCCCCCTTGTCGACCCTGGAGGGTGGGTGCAGGCAGGAGAGCAGCTGGAGGACCCCATCCAGTAGGGATGGGGGCAGGTGTGGGGTCCCAACAGCGTGAATAGTGGCAAGTGCAAAGTGCAGTGAGGGAATTTGGGATGCAGAGGGGCTTGGGAGCAAAGCAATGCAACATTGCATTGCGGCACAAGAAGCATACCGCCTAGCCCCGCTTTTCCAGAAACCACACTGCCAACCCAAGTGAACAAAAAATGAACCCAAAAATCTCCACAGCTCCCTGTGCCGTGGTATTTTGGTAATGTAAGAGACATGTGGGAAAGTGTGTGGGGAGAGAGTACGCTTCCAAGTACCAATACTAATTTATGGAAGAGCAGAGTGTGCAGTGCTGGCAGTTCTTCGTGGTCCAGTACGGAAGGGTAGGGTGGATTTGAGAGCAAAGAGTTAATGGTTTACACCTGCAAATTGAAAGCCGTATGCCAATTAGGAAAGGAGGAGCAGGTGTTCACCATAGCCATGCCCTCCTAGTAGCAGGTAGCTGAGCATCACAGCACTTTTTGCATCTCTCTGGAGGGATCCTGATCGTAACTGACACGCGGACCCTAGAGGGCGTAAGGCTTTAATGTGTAACGGCAAGGAAACAGTCTTGTAATGAATAAGCGGGAGGGTAACATCCTTCTCTGCTCTTAGGAAATCGCTGACTCTGGGAGGGGTCAGCTCTGGTATGTGAAGGCCAGTCACATGCCTTCAGAACTGAAAAAAAAAAGGAGGAAAAAAAAATTATTGGAGGCTTGTGCGCTGCAAGTTCCTATGGGCTCCTGGGTGTCTGGATGTTTCGTCCCTGCTGTTCTCCCTGTCAGCTGCTGGCCATGGCTAAACGCAGTAAGTCCTGGCAAGAGCTGTGTGACATGCCTGCTCTTGACAGCCACCCGCTGTGCTTCCTTAGTGCAGGGGGACGTCAGCTGACCCCTGGGCTTTCCTGCAGGACAGGCTGTCTGGCTGTAGGCAAGTAGTCCTTTCCTAGCACAGCTTAGGTGCCTTTTGTGTCTGGCCAGTGGAGGAGGGATGCTTGGGGAGAAGGGTGTGCAGCTTGCCTGCCTTTGGGAACCGTTCCAGATCTTGGCGTCTTTTGGGGGGGTTTAGTCTCTCCCCCCGCCACCTCTGAGGGCAAAACAAATTTCTGCAGCTCAAGTAGCCTTAGCTTTCCACAGGTGGGGAAATTAGGGGAGGAGGGAGAGCGCGTGAGTTTTCAGAGCTGAGGGACAGCCTTGCTGTGTATGAGGGCACCATGGAGACCACGTGAAATGTGCTGAGCCACAAGTTGCAAGTGTAATCAAGATTTGCAGTGGCAGAAAAGATACTGTATTTGGTCTGCGTTTGGTCCCCTTGCCTCTGTTATCCCTGCAAAAGCGTGCAGTACCCACCAGCACAACCACGTCCCAGATGTGCTGCACTCCTCCCTTCTCCTGCCAAGGAACTTTGTTAAGACCGAGCAAGGCTCAGCCTTCCTATGTGGGAGTTTAATCTTACTCGCAGAGGCAATAAAGAAGACAGCTTCCAAGGTGGTACCCAGATGCAGAGCCTGAGTTTGCATCACCTGAACTAGGTGTAATCATTTACACCAAATCAGAGTGGGAGGAAAGGGATGCATTTCCAAAGCAGTAAGATGTATCTGAGGGAAAGGTGAGTTATCTTTGCTAAGTATACAGTGAGTGACAGAGCATTGGTGTGTTTAAAACTAAAGTAGGAAGTTTTCTCAGTGATGATCCCCATCTTTCTTTTCTACTTTCAAACTTTAAAGATAGAATTTCTTTTAATCTTTTTTTTTCCTGCATTCTTTATAGCAAACTTCCTATTCCCTCTTCCCTTGTATGCTACAGTAAGAACAAGAAATTAAAAATAATCAAAAAAATCCCACAAAAAAAATCTGGCATTTCTTTTCCTTAGTTGTCTTTGAAGGTGTGGTCTCTGCTGGTAGGATATTACCCAAGATTTTTCTAAATCCAGAAAGAAATGAAAAAAAAATCTGTATTGCGGCGCCTAATCCTCAAAAGAGCTAAATATTTGCCACCTGCCATCATCTTCAAGGAATTGTTGGTGTTCAGCAAATTCTGCACGTCCTGTTATTTAATATTTTTTTTCCCTAGAGATGCAAACATAAATTTAGTCACATATGTATTCTTTTGTAATTCAAGGGGAGCAGAAAACAAAGTCCCTAAAGCAATCTGGTGGTAATACACAAGAATGTGAATTGCAGTTCCCAATGGCTGCCACATTTCAATTAATGATTTGGGTCTCTCATAGTATGTCCCATAGTCATAGTCTTTCTTCTGCATATGAGTAATTTTCAGCAATTTCCCAGTTGGCACTCTGCTTATTCCTTCTTTGAGACAACAAAGTTTGTTGACAGATCCCTTCTGATCCCTTTCTCCAGATTGATTCTCTAAATCTCCTTCCAGTTTCTCAGTATCCTGCATGCCTGTTTTACTTCCTGTTTTCAGTTCTCACTCTGGTATTTTTGTCCAAGGTAGCTGGTATTTGATTTTCAATGTAGACACCAGTACTTGCACATCTAACACAAAACCTTTATTAATTCATTTTAATAGTCTGTTCAATTGTGTCTGGTAGAACTTTTTTGCTCTTTGAAGACCCACCTTGCGACCTGGTTGAATATTTTCATTTAGAGTGAAATCTGCCAAGATCCCTGTGTTCCTAAGCAGATGTTTTTTGGCCTTGAGACCAGGCCTCAGCTCATGACCAACTCTTGGACCTAGAACTATGGCTGTCAGAAGGTGGTACTTTATATTTGCTGCCATTGTATGCCCAGGACAAAGAAAGTTATTCAGAGGAATGCCAATGTTTGTTGCCCTAGAGGAACAATTGTGTCAAATGCATCTGCAGCCAGCGAACAGGCAAACACGCACTGCAGCCCATTTGCCTGCACGTGGGCTACTGCATCTGTCAGTTGTCGAGCCACTAGTAAGCACAATATGCTGGCACGGATATGTTAAATCCAGGTAGAGATAAGCGTCACAATCTGCAAGCGTAAATTTCTGAAACTGGTGATATTTTTGTAGCTGAGGATTTGACCCTTTATTGCACAGTTTACTAACTTCAAAAATGTTGGTATTCACCTAGGTATTCCCTGAAGGAAGGTGGTAACACTTTATCAAGGCTCTGGAAATACAGAATTTGCCTTTGTACTGGTTAAGGAGGTGTTTGCAACACCAGTTCAATGAGAGTTCGTACAACTGCTTCTAGTTCCTAAATAAACTGTTGTTCTTGGGAAAAAAGGACTGATGACTTTTCGCCTCCTCAGTTCCCAGCCTCCTCTGAAAATAAAGCAAACAAAATAAAAATCCAGGAGCTGACAGAGACAGAAAAGAAAATGAAGAGGAAAAAAAAGTGGAGCAGCTGATCAGTTCAGTGCACAAAGCGCCTCAGTGTAATGCCGTCAGCAACTTGACTTCTAAGCTGGCATCTGTTGGCACATCTCCATTAAAGTCAACGCCATTTAGGTCAGGAAGCCTTCATTCACTGGAATGGAGGTGTCTCTGCCAGCTCCGAGTCGGTCCCGAAGTGCATCCTGCTGTCTCATCCATTAGCCATGACTGGCTGCCACTCAAGCCCCTGTCCATTTTATTGCTGGTTAACTCTCTTCTTCTTCTGTCCGTCTGCCTGTTGGGGTAGAGAGAGGCAGAGCCTGGCGGCTGGCAGGGCGTCGTAGAGGCATGTATAGCTTCGGATGTAACGCGGGAGCACCGGTGGAGAACAGGGCACTTCTTAGCCTGCAGACTCCTTGCTAGCACAGCTGGGTGAGCTGTGGGTTGATTGGTGGTTGGTTTTCCTTTATTGTGGAAGTCTGTTTTTTGTTATTATTAATATTATAACTAGTCTTTCTGAGGACAGGCGTTTTGTTTTGATGCATAATTGCAACGTAAAGCTCCTGTGCAGTACTGCTGCCAGTGCTGAAATGCTCCTTCTGCACATCTGAAGGGGAGCCTTAAGCAAGAGGCGTAAATACCTGTATTTTTATGCATTTGTTTTGCTCCCTGCCAAGGAGGACCAGCTGGACTAGCGTCCCTGTTAGTATGTACTTCCAGGACCAGTCTCCAAATGGATAAACTGAGCCTGAAGAGGGGGGAAGTACTGAGCTGGCTTCCCAGTTTTGCTCCTCTCCCTGGGGACCCTGCAGGAACCCTGTCATGCTGGTGCTGAGTGCAGGGATGGTTCTTGTCACCCACAGCTTGTGGAGGGGATGGGGAGGCTTGGGGGAGAGAGCCTGATGGCTCCCAAAACACTTGGGGGCTGAGTGTTTTCTGAGCAAGGTTACTGGTGTGCAATGCATTCTTTGGGTCTGGTTTTTGTGCGTGTCTGGGGGCAAGTGGGCCAAATCCTGAGCGTGGGACTCTTGATGTACTCAAGAGACCGGTTTCTATGTCAATGCATCTGTCAGAAATATCCATTGTGGGGGGAGCCCTTAGACATCCTCTGTGGCAAGGGCCAGATTTTCACTTCCTAGGCATCGGGGCATTAATGTGGTGGGATGTCCTATGCTGTGGCTAACCCCTGCCACAGGGATGTAAGGCGCCTGAAGTCACAAGGGAATCAAACCTGAAGTATTTTTAGCAAAACGTTAGTCCTTCAGGTGGCAGCAGACCAGCGTGTCTGTGTAATAAAGGACACACTGTATCTGGGAAGGGTTGCAATCCTGTCCCTGTGTGTGGCGGGAATTTTTGTCTGAATGCTGTGGTTCTGTAACGATAGCATTTGCATTTGCTGTAATGCAAGCCTACCAGAAATGGCATTTTCTAACACTGTAGCTGTTAGCTCCCTACTTACGGTCAGCGGGAATCCTTTTAATCAAAGAAAAAGGCAGATGATTACAGGGAGCAAGAGGTTATTTTAAGCAGTATTGTACATTTCAGCCCCTGAAATTAACTTCCTATATGCATTTTATTGATAACCAATAGGAGACTACAGGGCTTGTTTGTTTATTTTTTCACTTTCACTCATCTCTGTGTGACATGAAAAGGCTGAGGTACTTTTTAATGGATCCTCAGTGGGTACTCTGGGTTGTAGAAACCATCCTCCCTTCATGTGTCCTGGCCGATGTTGTGCTCATGAGACACCCACTGAATCGAGTTGCAGCAAAGTGCAGCTGTGTCAGTCCTCAAAGAGGGATCTACTTCAAAGCATGTCTTTGAAGAGAATCCGTACGTAGGACTTCAAAGCTGCTTAAACCATTCGGAGTAAAATAGTACAGTGAGTCATCTTCGAGGAAAGGGCATTATCTTTATTTTTGTTATTTTTCTCCCCTTCCTAGAGTGGTATCTTGGAAGAGCCCTGGAGCTTGAGGTAACAGGCAACGTAAATCGCTGCTTAATGTGATTTTGTGCTCACTCTCTCCTGGCCCTGAAGAAGCTGGTTTAGAATGGCAGCAAGGCTGCAGCAGAGCTATTCCCAGCCTGTCTGTGTGGTCGGTCATTTGTAGCAGGAACTGACTCATCACGTCCCACTGCTGCAGGGATTTCTTCACTTTCTCTGGTGGGGCTACTCCTTTCAGAGGCAGGCAGTTCAAGCATGGCTTTTCAGCTCCCTGAAACAAAATTCAGCCTGTGCCTCCAATAATTTTTGGTCAGCTCTGAAATGTAGAAGGGTACCACTGGCTGAGCATCCATGTCTCTCTGAAGAGTTATAGGGCTGGGTCTTGTTCCCTAGGGCCAGGATTTTTCACAGAGGGAAGAGTGCTCCCCTGCAGTCCAGGCTGGTGTCAGGAGCGTGTGAGTGCTTCTGCCTTTTTGATGTCTCTGCCACAGTGCAAGATGAGAGCTGCTGCTGAAGGGCTGTTGAATTAGAAATAAAGCATGCTTTTCAAAGCCAGAATTGGTGGTTGTGGCTGGGGGGATGGTGTCCTCTGTTTCGGAATCAAGAGGAGAAGGTGGCTTGGAGTGAAGGCATTCAAAGCAAGAGGGCCAGCAGAGTGCTGCAGAGGGTGATTGTCAGCCCCAGCGTGGCTCCCTGGAGGATGCTGTAAGCCTGCTGAAAACAACATTTGTTCTGGCCCTAGCTTCAGCAGGCCAGAATGACTCTCCACCCTTCCTTGTGTTTAATCATTGCTGCGATTTGCTCTGATAGGCTTTGCTGACAAATACCTGACTTTTAGCCTGCCTTGAAGTGATGTTAAAGGCGTGCAGATTTATTTGACAGAAAAAGTTTGTTTTCCTCCTGTTTCCTCCTCCTCTCTTTCCAGAAAGGCCTGGGAAGGTCCCAGCCCTGTCTCATCCAAGCTTCCCCTGAAATCAGTGCATCCAGTTCACTCCCTCCATGACAGAGAGATTAGTGTTCCCTGGGGAATGATGCCGTGTGCATCCAGGGTTGACCGTGTGCCACAGAGCATATGCTGTCTGGCAAGAGCTGCAGGCAGTGATGAACTGGGATTGCTGATGTGGCTGGGGACAGCACTTAGGCTGAGTTGTCACACCTTGCCACTCAGTGTCAACTCCAAGGCCTTCTCATTATTAGCAGCTGGGACACTTGCTTTGTGCTGGATCAGAGCTCTTGTCCCATAAAGCAAAATGCTGATGTGCTTTTCCTCCTTGGAACAAACCAGATTTTTTTTTCCCTGTGAGTTTGCTGAAAAATGAAGAGTATCCCAAGGTTTAAGGCACCTGAAAGGGCAGTTACTCATGCCAAGGTTTCCACTTGCAGCCTATGAGACTGGAAGAGTGGACTCCTAAGATACGAGGTGCCTGTATCCTTACCATTATGCTACTGGTCTTGTTCTGGTTTTGTCTGGAAGTTGCAGCCATTCCCTGACCATATGTTGCTGTGGAGGGTTTCAATTTTGGTAAAACTCAGGATAAGGAGGGTGGGAATAAGTGAATCTAGAATATTCCTAAACAGATCAAGTGTGGTAAGTGCTGAGCATGACATGATGGAGGTATCTTGGCATTGGGAGCTAAATCACTGTAGACCGAGTCTATAATGGAATAAGTGAAGAAAATGGTATAAAATGTTTCAGACTGCCTGGCTGTTATGGTGTGTTAGGGGAAACCAGCTTTACAGATGTTACAGTCTGCTTGTGTTTCAACCGGGAGCGTGGAGGAACAGCTGCTGCTGTTAGAAGGTATTGAATTTACCATAGCAGCTGCTTATTGAATTGTTGTAATTTCTTTTTGGATACAGTGGTCGCAGTTTATGTGCATTCACTGTGAACCTGGGGATGCTTTGGCAGAAGGAGGGAGGATGTGTCAGGAGTGCGTTGATGGAGACAGAAATAAGAAGGTTTAAAGACCTGGTTTCTGGCTGCAGCTCATGCACTGTGAGACCAAAGGGGTCTGGTTTGTTGTAGCTTCTGTTTCCTGTGTTTTCTGATAGCAGAGATTAATGTAAGAGTCTCTGGGTGAAAATCAGCAGCCGCTGCTGTACAGGCAATTACCAGTAGTATCATTACAGTCCCTTTTGACCTTGAATCCAGGATTAGGGGCAATATAATGTATTACATTTTCAGCCTACTTTTGTCAGTGGAGGTGTTTCCTTTTTACGTGATAAAGAGTAAAGATGCATGAGAAATCTGTGTCCAGTCTTGCTTTACATCACAATGCCCTTTCTTGGCTCTGTTTAGCTGATAATGCTGCTGTAGACTCTTTATGTGTAACTGTAGACTGTAGGTCTGAAGACAGACCTATTAGTAGCCTTGATTGCCCCTAGCCCTTGGTTAGAGTCCATTATAAGCACTTTACAGAGCGGGGCAAGTAGTATTATCTGTTTTCAGCACCTGGGAAAACTGAGGCACAGAATGAAAACCAAGAGACTTGGAAGTCAGAAGAGATGTCAGCCCTTCCCTGAGGAACACTCCCCCCCGACCCTGCTGAAATGACCCTGTTTAATGACCCTGTCCAGAAATCAGCTTGCAGGAGTCATGAACAGGGTGTTTGTATTTCCTTAGCCTTCAATGACGTGGGCACTGAGTCTTCCCACCACCTAAAAAACTTGAGAGATGAAATCTCTCTTTAATGTTAACAATTCGATATTTTCCTTCAACAAGAGGCTTATGTTACAGCCCCACCTATATTGTTGATTTCTTTGCCTTCTCATACCTATTAAGTAATAAGCTTGTTAATAATTAACAGAGTAATAATTAACTGTTGGGATAACTGAAAGAAGCATCCCTTATTCTTTGACCTGATACACATATAGGGACTCCCCATCAGGATGAAGTTTTAAATCAGGGAGGATGCAAGATAAAGTTTCTTAGGCAGCCTTGTTGGCTAGTTTTGGTGAGCCAGGTAAAGAGCACGCTCTCCTTCTTGCTGGCTGTTCTCCTTCACATCCCAGCCATGGTTTCAAAGGCAGAACAGAAGCTGGGAGCTGCTGTACTGTTTATTTCACTAAGTGGCAGATGCTGGCACTTGCTTTCTTTCTAAACTTATAGTCGTTTGTGGTAACATTGGCTCTCACAGCGCACTAGTTCCTAGCAGGGTGTAGATGTTTCTTGTCAGCTTTGGCCATCTTTCAGGTCTATAAATATTGCCTTTAATAAAGAGCAGTGGTGAAACAGGGCTATGATTTGTGAGTGAGGCTCTGCATGCTGTCATGGCTTTCGAAGCAACATTTGTATGTGGAAGGCTTCCTAGACATGTTAGTTCACCTGGCTGTCCTTTGTTCTTGTCAATTGTTAGAGCTGGGAGTTTGAAACCAGGCATCCCTGATTTGAATGGACAAGGGGTTGTTTGGGGTGTGTGTCAGAGTACTCC